>WAAD01022644.1:76492-92877 GCA_013389945.1 Fregata magnificens
ATATGTACACATACACACACAAACACGTATATATATAAAAAACTTGGGGTCAAAATCTCAGGTCTCTGGATATCGCCAGATTTGCATTGCTGCAAAAGCCTGGACAATGCATCCTAAAGAAAAGAAGGATCAAAATATATCTGCTCTTGGCAGGATTCACCTTGAAGGATTGGTTTTTGAGCAGATGCTTTGCAGTTGTTTTCTTAAGGAAAGTCATGACCTCCCTGTGGTACCCACTTCAAAAGACTCCTGAGCTCCATTGCCAGCTCATGAGACAGAGCTGCAGGTGCCCAACGTGCAGGTTTCAGTGCCTCCAGAACTTCACTGAGCAACACTAGCTGAAAAGCAAGTCAAAATAACTAAACATCTGTCATCCCAAGATACTGCTTTGCAATCACAGATGTAGACAACTTGGTCTGAATCCAAGCAACTTTTGTTGTCAAAATAACCTTGGAAATTCCTGACAGAAGGGAAATATGACGGTGAGCAGAGATGAACTAGGCTCATCAGCCAGTCCCCTGTTGTGGTCTAGATATTTATTGAGTCTATAACAGAGGTGACAATATCTTTTTTCACCTTCTGCAAACTGCAGCATAAGACTTAAAGAAATCATTGGTTTTGTGCACCAGACTTGGTTGGAAACTCTCGTCCCAGTATTGTCAGGATATTCCTATTCCTCTCATGTGCTGAAGTCACCTGGTACAGCAATAACTGCCATAGAGGAGAGTGGGTGAGAATGTACAGAGGATCTTTTACGCTCGTTGGAAACAAAATTTCATTATACAATTTCAGCCAGGTAATCTTTACTGGTATGGAGTTTCATAGAAAAAAAGAACTGATTTCTCAAAATGGACTGCGTCGTGATGGGGGCTGGGAACTGATACCTCCATTGCATATGAGGCCTTGTATACCTGCAAAAGCATGAGGGGTTATGACTTCTTCTCCATCCCCTGCTCTCTGTGGATTATCCCAAATCCCTTCATATCTGTAAAGAACTTGGTTTGAACACTTGATTTATGCAGAAATAAGGAAAACCCATCAAACTGGACCAGAGCAATTCTTCACCACTTCCCATTTTAGGCTGTGACAGAGAGTGCTATTTAATGGGTATCTTTTTCTTTTTCTTCTTTTTTCTTCTTCTTTTTCTTCTTTTTTTTCTTTTTCTTTTTCTTTTTTTTCCTTTTCTTTTTCTTTTTCTTTTTCTTTTTCTCTTTTTCCTTTTTTTTCCCTCCTAAGGTCTTCAGGGTCATGCAACTGAAATCCTTCATAACTTTTTTGTTGTTGGACATTTTCCTTCACCTTTCATGTTGTTAGCCAAGAGTGTATTCACTTTTCTTTTCTCTAAGTGCCTGTGATGTTGTTCCTCTCCCTGTCCGCCTATTGTGTTTTTCTGTTGCCACTTTTCACTATGTGGCAGTGACATATTGCCAGTATCTTGGATGCAGGTCTCATGGATTTGAGTCTGCAGCCCTAAAAATATAGGGCTACGCTACTAGCTCTCATTGATTAAGGATTTTTTTGAGCTGGTCTGCATAGATAATTTGCTAGTGATGTTCTTTGCTGGTCACAGCGAGAGCCAAAAGAGGGAGAAGCCAAGGAGATGATATTTCATAAAAGAGGAGATTTACTGCATTGGAAAGATGACTTGTCACAAAATATTTTCTTTAAATTTGTTTCATGCACTCCCAAACCATGTTCGCAAGCCTTCTTCATGACTCCAGGACATAGAAGGCAGAAAAGAAGTGAGCCTGGACTATCAGAATGAAATGAGCTCCAGCATTCAAACTAGATGGGTAACATGGGGAAGAACATGAGCTCCTTCTCATACCAGGGCTATGCTGATCAGTTTTAGGTTTGTACCACAGATTTTAGATTTGCAAGCTAGCTTGCAACTAAATAAAAACTGCTACTTAATTTTGCATGACAAGTTATTTTTGTTTGGGGTTTTTTTTTTTTGACCTTCCAAACCACTAAAGTAGACTTGAAGGGAGAAAGCAAAATGAAAAAAATAGGTGCCATTTGTTTAAAATGGTAAAGTAATACTTCACTTTTTCAAAAGGTGGTCTTCAAATCTACTTTTTGATCCAGATATTCCAAAATTTGTCACGACATTGCAACTAGTTTCATCAAACCATTCTCTGATTGCCATGGAATAAGATAACAGCTAAGCATAACTCAGGTTAATGAAACTTCTGGCCTCCTTTCTGACATCCTCCTGCCTTAGGTAAAAAACTGTGTTTCCTTGAGGAAATATCTCAAGAAATTCATAGATGTGAATTCTGGGAAACCAAGGTCTTTTACAGTGAAGTGTAGATGTGAACTGCCTCCTTAAAAAGCCTTTGAGAATAGACCCTGAATTCTTGTTCTGACAAAACCAGCAGAATATTCTGTCTTCTGCTATTACATTATAAAAACGTGACCTTCTTGTCTCCTGGTTCATTGCAGCATCTTGTTTCGTGTGTGTCTTTGAGATTTTGATTCCTCAGTATTAAATCAGATGCATTATTACTGCACAGTGAGATGTGTCGGTAGATATTTAGGATCAAATTTGCATACTCTGACATCTGTTTTCCTGGGTGCTTTATGAACAGTTGAGTAATGTGGTGCCCAGAACATCACGCAGCTGGAGATAGGCTGAACCTTTTATCCTTAAGTGGAATGCTGCTCTGTCAGGTGCATTGGAACAAAACATTTTAATCTGTGTGCTTATGACATTTGTGTTTCAAAGGAGAATTTCGAACATTATGGTATTCTTAATTCGAGCATATCTGTACCTAATGGTATCATCTTCAGAAATCACTTCTTGCAAATAAGCTCCTTTAAAATACTACATCTGTCTTATTTGCTGCAGGTAGTTAAATAGTTCCACCATGTAACAAAGACATTTCTTTATATCTGATTATCTGTTTTTTAAATATTGTGAGCAAAGGAGACATAAATATCTGCAAGTTGTATACAATACCCTGGGATTTACCTCCCTTTTAAATACAGTGTTTCTTTATGAGCACAGGAAAGTTATTCATGTGGTTTTCATTTAAAAAAATATAATTTGAAAAATTGAAAAGCTGCTTCTTTGCCAGGCACTGTATTATCCCCTGAAGAGAGAACAGATTGGAAATTTAAATAAATACATGGCAGTTAGAGTAGAATGAACTAACCAGGGATGCATCTTGTGCAAGATTCAGGTAACATCAAGCCTGACAATCTCAACCTTTGCACATCGTTTGAAATATAAACAACATATTTAATTGCTTGGGAAATAGGTTATTTCACTGAGAAGAAATCCACGCTGCTTTCATTATCACTCTGCACTTGAGAGCCAGACTTGTGGAGCGCTGCAGAAGTGGTGCGGTTATCCAGAGAAGCAAGTCTCCCACAGAAAGGATCGAATACAGTGCAGGGCTATGTCAGAACGGGAGGCAAAGCTGAGATCCTCCAAACAAATCCAATGAATGCCAGGTTTAATTGCTGCTGAAAGAACCCAGATCTTTTTTTGGCACAATCTTTTTTTATTAGCAGTATATCAGGACAGAGCCCTGCCATAGATATGTTGCAACGCTTTAGCGTCAAATCTGTTCACTCACCCTTCCCGGTTTTAGATCATCATTTTCCCCTTCCTTCTTCCATATGCTGCTGACATCTGCTGTGACACAATACATCTGGCTCCGAGAGCCTCACACAGGGCCTGTGAGCAGGCATGGTGCGAGGGCACTTTTGTCTGCTGGCAGAGGAGCGTAAGGTGGGTTCAGCTACTGGCAGCCTGGTAACCCAATTCCTTGGGCACCTTCCTCCAAAAGCCTGCAAGAAATATGTTCGCTGTTAAGTGTATTACTAGAAGTGTCCTCCTTCACCTAATCTGTATTGTATCCATGCAAATTTTAAAGTTTTAATATAAACCCTCTTGATTAAATGTGCTGCACTGTAAAATGACTCAAGTTAATTACTATGAACTGGGAAATTGCAGCTCGCTGATCTGAAAGTTTGTGGTGTGATTTTGAGAAATAGGGAGGAAACTCAATACCCTCATAATTACTTTTTATTGGAAATAATGGCATCAGCAGGATAAGATAATGGATTTCTCTGTCTCACATGAAACACCCACCTCTGGAAGAATCTTGTATGATTTAATTTGGAAGAAAGAGTTTGATGATACAGGGGGGGAGAGTACCTTTTAAGATATCTTTTAGTGAACGTATATGCATATTTTTATCAAATCTAGTTTCAGCTAGTCATTTATTACATAACTGGAGAAGTTGCTTGGTTATAGGATATAGTTCAGGCTGTTTAAGAAATAGTAAGGTGGATATTAATCATTCTTTAAAATAACCCTTTGGCAGTAAGAATTTGTATTCCCTGATTCTCACTTATTATGCAGTGCCATTGGGTTAAAAATGTTATTAATCCCCAAAGTACCAGACTGATGTGTGTGTTGCATGGCACAATTATATAAGGTATTTGAGCAGGCGAAAAAAGAAGGTGAGAGTAGTAACTGAAGGGTTGTGTTTCTAGGTCAGTGGCAGGCACTCTGTGCAGGAGAGGCTCTTAAGCCAAGAGAAAAATAGGTCGTCATTGTGGTACCAAAACTGGCATGTGCTGGGCAGCAAATTGTTCCTGATGCACAGGGGAGCTGGGCTGAACCTACTGGTGAGGGAGGTTAGTAAACCTTTTCCCTGACCTGATTCACCCACAGCAGTGACCCACTGTGGTTTATTATTTTTCGTATTGAATTCAGTATTTGCAGTTTAGAAATCTTAGTTATAGCATAATAAGTTATTAAATCAGAAGTCAGATGAACAGTAACCTTGGCCATACATCCTCCCCTGGCTGCAGTTACATGGAGTGAAGAAGTTTGCATCCTCTACCACTTTCCTGTAATAGCTGGACTGAGCCCAGCTGGACAAACTGGAACTGGAGTGTGATCAGCCAAGCAGCTCCAGGCAGACCTGAGGGCAGTGTAACCGTGAGCAAAGGGGTGGTCCTGAGCAGGTGGGGATGAGGCAGGGTACACAACATCCTCCTATGGCACAGCTACAGCTGGCAGGGACAGGCTGTCAATCGGAGGCAAATAGATGGGACATATCCCATGACTCTTGTCACCTCTGTATATGCTCTGCAGCAGAGTCATTCTCAGTGCTCACAAGAATACCTTCAAGGGGTGTTTGTTAGCTGGGTTTCTACTGGTCAGGGCAGAGCTTAGCATAAGGGCACTCCTGCCCCTTCTCATCTTACAGAAGGGCCAGAGAAAAATGAGAACGTTAATGCAACCCAAAACATACGCAGCCAGCACAGGAGCTTTCTACGTGTAGTCATTAGGATAAAGAACAACAGCTCTCTCTTTTCGGCATCTCCTTGCAAGCCTCTGAGATTGCATCAGGGGAGTGAGTTTAGGGACAAGAGATGGTATGTGCTGGCTCTGGACAACACCACGGCCCATAGGACAACACAGAAGGATTGCTGTGATTTAGACAGGCTCCAAGTGTTGTGTGAATTATCTCAGATACTTTTCAAATATTTGAGAACACCCAGGGTTGGTATAGGCTGGTTAGATACTAACAAGGCTAAAAGGAACTGTGGCCCAGTGTTCGATATTGTCCTAGCTAGAAGTCCAGCAAACAATCTCGCTCTCAAAACACAGAAATATAAAGTTAACTATATTTGAAATATGTCTATAAATGTAAAAATGACAGTAATAAGAGTGTTTGAATGCCTGGCTTCAGAGTGATGGATTAGTCTGTCTCCTTTCTAATGTCTAAGGCCTTAGAAACTGTCACCCAAGTTGTGAAAGCACCTTATGGAGGTGCTTAACATTGAGAGGTAAATAGTCACAACATTTCGGATTACTCTGAGCTGAATTCTGCCCTGTGTTACACCAGGGAAACTCCATCAACTGACAGTAAAATCTCTGTTTCCAACACTTTTTCCCAGTATACCATTTTGTAGTGGTTCTTGTAATTGCTTTTTCTATTAAAAAGTTTATGCCAGTTGAGATTGCTTAGAGTGGTCAAATTACAAGCAGAAAAATGCAAAACATTGGTCAACAATTATTCCTTTTTTTTCATAGAAATATCCCTGTTGACAATTTCCCAGACAGCTCCAGGGATGCATTTTCTTTTCTTTATATTTCATTTCATCTAAGTTGTGAGCTAGGATTTAAGTGCCAAATATCTTCAGTTGATACAAGAGGAATTTGAAATATCTTGTCTCTAGAGGCCTGTGATTGAGTCTGGCAGCACCTGGAAATCTCTATCGACAGACACCCAGCCAGCCATCCTCAATAGATGGATAATACTAAAGCGTCATAGCATGCATCTCCGCTTGCAGTATAACTGAAAACCCAACACAGGTACACAGATGCTGTGTAAGTGTTCTGTAACTGGTGCACTTCTGTATCGGTTGGGATTACTCTGACCAAATGTAGACTTTTGTTGCAGAGATATCTATACATGAGCAGGTCATGCCAGGCTCCCAGAAGCAGGCACTTCTGGGGCACAGTTCACCTCACCCTCAAATAGACAGCTAAAACAGGACTGGCAAAGCCTGTCTGACAAGTGTCTGTCTCTTTCCATTGGCTGTACCAGGACCCTGGGTTTACTAAATCAGATGTTGACATAAAGGAGATGAATCCTACCTTATTTGCTTAAAACATGCTGTAACTTGGAGGAGAAAAAAGCTTTAAGTGTGAGAAATAATTTGCTGCATGCTTGTTTTAAAAGAACAATTACATATGGGAGCATGTCTTATATAAAGGCATTTATTTTAAGAGTATATTTTTAAACAGTGGATATTTGTGTGCATCCTACCACAAGGGAATAATTTTGAACAGAATTAGGAGTTTTGTTTTATTTTTTTAATGAATGGCTGCAATCATAAGGCAGTTCATGCTCTGCTTAAATTAGATTCCATTGCTGCATTTCTTCTACTATTTTTCTACCAAATAAAAACTAAATTAACAATCCGGTATAAAAATCTGATTTCTAAGTGAACCTCTGATTGCTCAGAGTCACTGTATTCTGGGTAAAGAAAATTAATTCACGGCGAGTTACCTTATGCCAGTCACTGATTAGTCGGCTCAAGAATAGAAAAGTCAGAAATTAAGGTGAAATAAGGAAATTTTAAAACTGTAGAGAAAAGATTTTATTTACTAATGTTCTCCTGTTGTGCATATATTACCCTCTAGCATTTTTGAATGTATCTTCTAATTATGTAATCAATGAAGATGCTGATGTTTACCAATGAAAGGATTTTTTCCTGCTAGTGTAGAGCCATGAATTAACTATAACAGGCCCATAGACCTCTGCAGCTCCCTGGCAGTATAGTATGTTGAAAACAGGTTTTCGGCATGCTCTTTTAAATGGGTTGAATCTATGTGGCAGAGGGATGGCATGTTTATGAACATCCCTTACAGACACCAACTGTGACAGATAAAAACAAAACGAAAGGTGGGGTGTTTTCATTACGTAGAGACTCTATAGCAAAACAACATAGTCTGTGTGCTGGGGAGACATTTAAAGCAAGAAAAAGGGAGAATGGTTCTGTGCAACTGATTTTCCTCATGCAGCTCCATGAAACATTTTTCCTCAGTTCTGCACACTGTTCCTTCACAGGTCATGGTGTACCTCCTCAGAGGTGCTTCTGTGTATCGTTTCTCCCAACTTTGCTGTTTGACATCTTGAGCATCTTGACCTAGATTGAATGGGATAATTTACTCTAAATGGTACTTCAGTGTTGGGTGATAAATTATGTGTGATGATATAGATAATGATGTCTACAAGGAAAAAAGAAGAACATTCAGCTGTAGTTACTCTCTAGTCACAATCAGCTGCATCCTTGGTGTTAACAGGCTAGTGCCATCCGCAGGGTGACCTGACTGTACAGACTGTTGGAAATTGCATGCTAACATTGCCAGAAGCCATTACAGGTTATTCTTATTGACTACTGTAATTATAATAAACATTATGTTCCAGGGATGAGTTCTTGGCTGTATTGGATCCATGACATCTGGATCCCATGTATTTCGCAGGCTGAAGATTTTACCCAAGCATGGAAAGCCTTATCCTAGTGTATTCTTGCAAAGAAGAGGCTTTGCACGAGCCTTGTTGAAATTTGGCTTTTCTGAGGCCCATATTCAGCCAACCTCACTCATCAGAGCCACTTAATACATACCTGCCGCGTATATATCCAGAAAAGCTAGAACGTAGAGTCTAATCCAAGGGGACAATGCAGAAGGAAAATATGCCTGACTGACTCTTCCTCCCCAGAGACAATTATTTAATGAATGATGATGATGAATCATACGTTAATGTAAAGTCACAACAGATACATCGTTGTACAAAGGGAGGGTGTTTTGATGCTCTTATTTTGTGGATTTGGGGGGGGATCTTGGGTGAACATGCCTAGCCAGCTGTGGAGAGCAGATCCAATTGCTGTAGCTGAAAGCACATTTCACTTAATAAGATGCTAAAGATCAGTTAATGTAAAATCTATTCTTCACAGGCTGTGGGCACAGAGCATGTCACTTGTTCTCTCTCTACTTTAGGCTCCTCGCCTTTTAGGGAAGTGATTACTGGTTAAGAATAAAAGCCCAAATCACCGCTTACGTGTTAGTATTTCATTATACTTTGCACATGGAAAGCAGAGTCTTACGAACTATGCCCCACATTTCTGTATCCTGTAACACAGTTGGTTGCATTTAACATTTTCCAATTTTCATCTTAAGTGTCTTTTGGTTATAACTATACTACTCCTCCCCACCACAACTGTATACCCTCTTCTATAGAAAGGTATACCTACCATCTAAAATATGTATAAAGAAATCTAACCAACAAGGACTAGATGAGATGTTTAAAATTATTTGTTGGGAAAGGGAAGTTTTATAGAATAAAATCCTGGGGAAAAAATGAGATCGAATTGCACAAAAATGGTTCCACAGGAAGACACTCTGTTGTAATAACATTTTCTTGCAGTTCAGCCTAAATGGGACTTAAAAAGAAATGTGTCTTCCTAATCCTGATGAAGCCAGAAGTGTAATGGGTGCTGCACTAAGAGTCTTCTGAGGAAGCTGAGAGCACTCTCAGAGGAAAGAAGATTACTTGGGGAAGGAGTGCACAAAATCTAGCCACCAGTTTTGGTGACCTGCAGAGAAATATAACTTTAGTTACCTGAATGGTAAACGTAAAGCTGTAATCCAGGTGTTTGCCTGGATTCATCTGGGCTCCTTTAAAAAAAAAATGTAAGATGAAACACAGACAAATGCAAAATACAAAACAAATACAGACACATCATCTGTTCAAAGCAGTTCCTTGTAATTAATCAGTGCTTTGAGGAGGAATTGTTCAGTCTCGTCATTGTTCGTTAATTAAGAATGTGATGTTAGTGAAATCTGTTGACAAAAGTACAGCTGATCCCAAGCTCCAAGACTGAGCTTTTGGCCGAGCAGATTAACAGGGACACATTTCATTTCCTCAGTGGGTCCAGTAACACAGAGGTCTCCTCACTCCCGCTGTAAGGTCATTCCATATCACTGAACGGCTTAAGGGAGAGGTTGTGAAAGCAAGGAGTCAGGCCACAAGGAAGGGGGGTGTGCTTTTTGTTGTGAGAAAGCTATTAAAATAAGCAGAAGACACATCTTGAAGGAAGATTTATGTAGCTTCACGTGGCAGTATTGGCTTCCTACATCCGATAGAACAAAGGACCCAAAAGTTGCCTAAAATGATATACTGCAAACAGGATTTATGGTGATTTTAATGTGACGCGGAGCAGAAAATGTGTTCTCTGCAGGATATTTATGCCTGCAATTTAAAACCTGTGCTTTGATTGTTCTAGATGATAGCAAGTTTTCAGAGGCCATCACAGTGCTGCTTACCTGGATTGAGCGAGGCGAGGTGAATCGTCGCTCTGCAAACCAGTTTTATTCGATGGTGCAGTCGGCCAACAGCCACGTCCGCCGGCTCATGAATGAAAAGGCCGCTCATGAGCAGGAAATGGAGCAAGCCAAGGAGACTTTCAAAAATGCCTTAACAGGGATCCTCACTCAATGTAAGTAACTCCTTTTTGTCCAGTGTTGTTGTGGTGATGGTGGTGGTGGTGGTAGTAGGTTTTTTATGATTTTGTTTGTTTGGGGGTAAGTAGTTGCAATGCAGTCATATTCTACTTCATATCCTATTCCATACTCTATGGCAATTTGGAGGAACAAGGACCATTCCTAAGAGCTTATTTCTCAAGGTGAGCAAAGTTTCAGTAGTTTTTTTATTAATAGATGAAGACGTGCTCTATGCATAATGTCTACTGTTGCGTGGACATAACACTTCAGGAACGGACCAGACAGAAGCCTCCCTGCTCTGAGCAAAGATCATGCTTTTGTGGAGAGAAGTGATATGTAGCTTGTGCATTGCAGCTAGTTAACTAGGCCAATTACAGAATAGAGGACAATTAGATTATATTTTTAGCCTGGGTTTAGGTAAAAGGAAGTAGGATTCAGCAACTTTTAGGGATATATTCACAGCATACAGGCCACCCCCACAGTAGAAGAATATACTGTACTGCTGCTGGCATCGGGACTGCTTGGCTGATACAATGCCAGTATTAATTTGGCACATAAACTGCCTTAAATATTTAGTGCTGGCAGCTATTATTTCCTTAGTACAGAAATATAATCAATGAAGTTGCCTTAATGAGGTTCCCTCATAAAACAATAATCGGGATACTTGCCTAGAAGTGTTCTTCAAAGGGAAGGGACAAAAAGAGAGGAAAAGAGAAGAGAAGAGAAGAGAAGAGAAGAGAAGAGAAGAGAAGAGAAGAGAAGAGAAGAGAAGAGAAGAGAAGAGAAGAGAAGAGAAGAGAAGAGAAGAGAAGAGAAGAGAAGAGAAGAGAAGAGAAGAGAAGAGAAGAGAAGAGAAGAGAAGAGAAGAGAAGAGAAGAGAAGAGAAGAGAAGAGAAGAGAAGAGAAGAGAAGAGAAGAGAAGAGAAGAGAAGAGAAGAGAAGAGAAGAGAAGAGAAGAGAAGAGAAGAGAAGAGAAGAGAAGAGAAGAGAAGAGAAGAGAAGAGAAGAGAAGAGAAGAGAAGAGAAGAGAAGAGAAGAGAAGAGAAGAGAAGAGAAGAGAAGAGAAGAGAAGAGAAGAGAAGAGAAGAGAAGAGAAGAGAAGAGAAGAGAAGAGAAGAGAAGAGAAGAGAAGAGAAGAGAAGAGAAGAGAAGAGAAGAGAAGAGAAGAGAAGAGAAGAGAAGAGAAGAGAAGAGAAGAGAAGAGAAGAGAAGAGAAGAGAAGAGAAGAGAAGAGAAGAGAAGAGAAGAGAAGAGAAGAGAAGAGAAGAGAAGAGAAGAGAAGAGAAGAGAAGAGAAGAGAAGAGAAGAGAAGAGAAGAGAAGAGAAGAGAAGAGAAGAGAAGAGAAGAGAAGAGAAGAGAAGAGAAAGAAAACTCATTTCATTATTGCTAGTTTTTAACATGTCTACTCATGGCTGCTCAAGCAAGAGGCTTTATGATACTCAGAAGGGTGGACCCTGAAGCCAGCTCTCATATGCAAGTTAAAAAC
Organism: Fregata magnificens; assembly: GCA_013389945.1. Classification (NCBI taxonomy): domain Eukaryota; kingdom Metazoa; phylum Chordata; class Aves; order Suliformes; family Fregatidae; genus Fregata; species Fregata magnificens. The sequence continues at coordinate 88,019 of WAAD01022644.1, forward strand.
AAAAACCAAGACAATTTACCAGATGGAGGACAATGCAGTTGTTACATTGTCATTTCTGAATCACACCCCTAATCTTTACATAAAAAAATAAGCCCTAAAGGGTTTTTTGTGATATTCTTCTGGTCCCTTAGCGATCATCCTTCAGAAGCTACGGCTGAAGTCAGAAGGTTGGATGGACTTACCTGGGTTAGGAGAGCAGCCCCTGAAAGCTTCCTGCATATGTGATGGAGAGCTCAGCATCTCAGAAGACCAATTCACCCCAGGGCACATGTCCTTCAAATTTCAGAGCTTGGATGCCTGAACTTAAGAGGAAGAGATTCTGGGCCAAAGGCATTTGATTTCTGAGGACATATGTTCAGTGACTAAATTTTAAAGACCAGCTAATTCCCTTGGTAATTTGCTAGGCAATGTCATCTCCTCTCAGCAACTAAAAGGCAGTGTAAGGAGCAGAGACATAGGCACCACGCATGGCCATGCTGTTCAATTCACACCAGGGCCTCGGTAGTTTTGTGTGCAACAGCCAACCCTAGCATTCGGAAATGCCTTCTTCAGCTGCATTAAAAAAAATCCCCCATTGTCAGCAGGCTGAACTTTAGTTAAATCAGTCTAAATTAGCCCGTTTGTCACCAACTGTTGTAGAACATCTGTCACTCGGAAATAGAGATCCCTGTAGTTTCAGGTGGAAACTTGCAGTTTTGGCTATCTGGTTTGTTCCTGTAATGTGCTGAATGCTGAACTTACAAAAGTAGAAATAGGTCTGGCTTCAAAACATGAGTTTCAGAGTGCCACAGTCATAGCAATGCCTGGAAGAAGAGAGTTTCTGGCAGGTCTGGCATAGGAGGACAAGGTCAGCAAAAAAACAGGCGCAGGGAAAGGTGTTACACTCTGTGGATTTTATAAGAACAAATTTTACGAGCTTTCCAGATGCTCCATATTGGTTATTTTATAAACATCATAAACATTGGCCATTATTAGCATTGATGTGTCTTATTAAAATTCTCTGCAAACTTGCTATGAACAGATGGATGATGTTTTTGCTTTACATGTGTATATGCCTAAGATTGCTAAACACGGAGACTGTGAAATGAGCTTCCCTTTTCCAAAAATTTTCCTGTGTTTTGAGTTGATCTGAGGAATGTTTGTCATGTGTCCTTTTCCGTTGTTTTCCCACAGCCCTATATAATGGGTTACAATATGTCACTTGCTTTATGAAGAATAATTTGAAAATACTAGATGTCCAGAATAGGTGTGTGTGGTCTATTAAATTCTGCAGAGTAACAAAAACCCACTTCTGCTCTTCTGCAGTAAGGATCCAAAAGTCTAGTGTAATGCTGCAGCTGTGTGGCCGTTTGGCGTAAATATTACAGTATCTTTAAAATACCATGTGGCGTTCCTCTGTCATGAACTAGGTCAGGTGTCCAACTCTGAGCTGACCATTCTGGGCTTTCTTTGCAGTCAGCAGAGAAAAATACGCATCTCCAGGGGATGAGTCATCAGACCGACCTCATGGTGCTCTTCCAGTGAGATGAATTGTCCCTTGGAGGTGCCATTTTTTCTCTGCTGCTCATAGAGGATTCATAGGGCCTCTAGCTCAGAATCAGATGTCCAACTTTTACATGGCTTGTTCAGAGCACATTAATCCCACTTACTGCATGTAGTCTTGATAGAGAAGGACGTAGCATAAGGGAAGAACTTGGATTTAGCTAAAATTGCCAGCATTGTAGCAGTGAATATTATGGGGAGTGAAGAAAAAATACATTAAGAAAATGGGCTTCAAGTGCACTCACCTGGAACACACGCGCTGTCTATGTGGGTCTCGGTACAAAATGCTTTCTTATTAATGAGGATTAGTGTGGTCAGAACATTTCAGCTTATGGCCCAACTACTAAAGAAGTACAGGTATTGAAATCCCTGCTACAAATTTCTGCCTGAAGGTATTTAGAAGATTACCAAGTGGATTACCCCTAAAAATTTGGGTCGAGTGTTCAGCACGTGAATTAATTATCTGACCAAGGCACCTGTGCCAGGATAATCAGTGAAATAAAGTGTATTACTGCTGTCACACCACCAATTTACAGCCCCTGATTTAAGTTCTACAGGGAGTCTTAGCCTTGTTATGGTGCTTCTTCAGTTATTTTAGGGATAAAGAGAGAAAAATGTCCACTTCCTTCTTTGTATTAGATTACTTAGTTTTTCTAATTTGAATCTGTGCTTAAAATATTGATTGTTTTCCAGGATTTTGGATAGTTCTGTCTTTGCAGTTTGATTTCTAAAGTCTTCCACTTCCACTGCTCCCTGACTTTCCATACATCTCCGTTTCATTTCCTCCCAAACCACCTTTTCAGCCTAAGGCTTATAGATGTTGATCCTCACGTTTAAGAAGAATGGAAGCCCTAGAGACATCCGCGTTGGGCTGTTTTTTAGACTACACCAAAGCTGCAGTTCTCTCCTCTGACTTTCTCCTCCATGCACTGTAAATGTCGTCTACCTCTCATTGAGGTTTCAGACTACTTAGTGCACTGTCCCTTGACAACATTTTCAAAAGTACCTATAGATGACTGAAGATCCAAAACCCCATATTCAAAAACTAATTTGATATCTCAAGAGTCAGACACACAAGGGGGTGGAAGTGTTCCAGTATGCAGGTAGATAGATACACAGTGTAATTAACAGAAGTGCCCCATGGCTGTGTACTGAGCAGCTAATGACACTCACTTATTTGGTCTTTTTTGTCAATTTTACTAATGGATGAATATTCAAGGACTTAGGCACCAAGTCCCCATCAGGGTCTATGAATCAGTCTCTCGCGTGCCTGTGGGGGAACAGTGGGAGGGTAGTTTTTATCATGGAGCCCCCTGGCCAGATTACTTCCTTGTCACGTGGTAGCCTTCACTTTCACTTGGCCTTCAGGGAATTTCAGTGCCTAGTGGTCATGGCAATCTTTTGGAAAGATATGTTTAAATGCCCTGAATGCCAGTGAAGGAACTGAACCTAAGCCTCCCTCCTTCCAAGAGTACTCTAAATGGTGAGGTCTGGCGCTCTGAAAGGCAATATTGACCTTCCTTAGGATGTTTGACAGATGGCTTTTAGGCACCTGATCCAGAATGATGCCAGCTGGAGGGAGGTGTCTCCCTGCCTCCTGTAACATGGTGCTGAACAGCTACATACATCTATGGCACATTCCCACCCAGGGGATGCATATACATAGTCCATCAGCTAGTCAAGGCAGTGGCCTTATATGCATTCCCAAGTGTGAAGCCCTTCCCCTGTACTTTGTAGGATGCCTGAGCTTTAACCCATCACAGTTGGTTACAGGTAATCACCAGGGACATAGAACTTGTTTAAAAGGCCTGAATGTCAAAACACGGGTCTGAAGGTGTGGATAGACACATGGTTCATCCTACAGGGCAAGCTGGAGTATAGACCTGCAGAGTCATTTATTCCAGTGTAACTAATCACAGATGTGTCCTTACCTCCTGGTTGCTGGAAAGGGAAGGCAGTTCCCAGCGACCCTGAGATCCCTTTGTGCATTAGCTGGCATCAGGGAGAAGAGATGTGCTGCAGGTTCTCACCCTACCTTGGCAAGCAGTAATTAGCTCATTGACTCTCAGTAAGCAATTTTTGAAAACAGAACGTAAACCCCCTAAATCACTTAGACGTGTTTAAAGGTTGCCATCCTGAATTTCATTCACAACCGCTAAGTGACAACCCTGCTGTTGGCATTAGGCAAGCCAGTGGCAATCCACTGTAGCAATCCCCAGCACTCAGTATTCAGGGCCAGTATATAACAGCAGGCGATCCTGGTGTTTCCAGGGGACCTTGTGGACAAGCTACATACTGACACTCTTTTTTTCCATTTCAGCTACTAAATATCATGCCATCATAATAAGGAGAAAAAGCAAAACTGTTACAAAGTTTAACACAATTTATAAGTGACAGGATGCAATCTCCAGTAGTACTGCTGGAGTATTTGTAACTTGTAAAATAGATTTTCCCACTAACTAAAAAGAAAATGCTGGGATCATTTTCTTGGTACAGTTCTAACTGTGGTCAGGGACCAAAACCTTGTAGTTTGTAGTAGCTTGTAGAGGTCTTAAAATACAATGATTCCTATCTGTGGGTAAAAGTGGCATTATTAATTCTTTCAAAGAAGGAAAGAGACAGCATCTGAGTCAGCCCCTACTTTGCCTGGACAATAAGCTGACTTCTGAGAGGGGTCAGAAAAGGCACTGCAATTTTCATTATGTCACTGGTGTACCTTTGCCACAAAAGCCATGGTGGTGGCAGAGGAAAAGCCTGTGGAGAGGAAAAGTATGTGAGTGGTATCCCAGCTTTGCAAGGAGCTGTGATCAGAGCAATATGCTATGGTGCTCTGAATCTGACGGCTCCCGTGTAGGCGCACTATGGCACTATGCTGATATGGGTGAGGAGGGAAGCGGGGAGGCATCCGGAGCAACTGGAGTATTGGGCAGCATCTAAAGCAAGTACACAGCATCATCAGCCAGAGTTTTATGACAACTCTACCTGCCATTGCCTGCTTTGATTTTTTGAAAATGATCTCAAGATCTGAACTGCATAGTCCAATTCCAGTCATTGCGTAGATATTCTTCCTATATTGCTATCGAGAGAAACTAATTTTCACTCCACAGCTCAATATACAGGGTGCCTGCCACTTCTTTCTCCTGCCAGTAAGCCCGTCTGCTTCCCTATGCTCTTGCATTGCATGTAAAAGTGTACATGGAACTAAAAACAAAGAGATACTAATCTTTCAAGAAGTCCTGAAACCAAAGAAACCTGGAATTATGAGATTATTCAGTTTACCTGCTTAGCTCGTTGCTAAGCATCCTTAGCCCTTTTAT
>WAAD01022647.1:0-21361 GCA_013389945.1 Fregata magnificens
AACCTTAATGGTTCTATGATTCTATGTTCTATGACTGTTAAAGGTTTTATATTTTAAAGTAGTTTTTGACACGCAGTGAGTGCTTTGCTTTATACAGACTATCCTAGCCAAGAGTTATTTTGCTTAAAGTTGCTTCTTGTTGAGAACAAGATCAGTCATACCTTGTGGTGCTAGAGTTTATATATGTTAAAACTAAATGGTTTACTTCTTTTAGTCAACTTATCAAATTACATACACCTTTTCTTAAGTCAGCAATGTTTACCTTGAGCAGATCAGGGAGGAAAATTAGAAACTGATCTATCAGGTAGCTGCCCCTCTTCGAGTGCAAAATTGGAAATTTATCTCCTAGTATGTAGATGCCCCCCTTAGATTCTTGCTTTCTTTTTATTATTCTTTCAAAAGATGTATCCTTTCTGGAACTAAAAAGGAAGGAGTTAAATGAAAGCTGAAAGGAGCTTATATGAAAACAGAGATGACTCTATTGTAGTGGAATTAATCAAACATGGTGATAAGATAGACATATCTAATTTCAGAAGCTACAGAAAGAATGTCTTATCACAATTGTTTCAGTGACCTGACTTTTTAACTTTCAGAGGAAATGCCTTCAGTATGCAACCTTACACTGAGGAAAAAGAACCAAAATAAGTAGACAGAACAATATTATTGAGATTGCCAATGGATTTTTTAACATAACTTTTTTTTTACTGTCTATGCCTCTTATAAAAACAAATCCAAATCACCAGTTAGAGGAGTTCTAGACTATTTTTATTGCAAAAAAGTTGCATGGAGCTACATAAATCACGTATGGCTATGAGTCTCAGTTCAGAAATCTGTTCATAAGAGAAATGTCAGCATCATTGCCAGCATTTGGACATCAAACTCCTAAACCATACACAAGAATGCAAACACATAATTGTGCATGTTTGTTTAAATAAAATGGCATCATAACCCTTTTTATATGCAATATTCAAGGAAACAAGTTTTGACAAGAATAGAATAACAGTAGGATATTTTATCTTGAAGTCCCTTAGTAAGTCTCAGCTAACCATATGGTCAACCTCCAAAGCAGTACAGTGATTCAGCTGAACTCTACTTTTCAGCTGGATCTCAAAAGAGAAAGAAAGGGAGAAAGAGAGAGAAAAAACAGCTGAGTTGTTGTAGGAACAACAACATGTTGTTGTGGCAGTGGGATTTAATGTGGCAGTGGGATTTAATTTGGCAGTGAGATTTAATTACTATTTATATTAGAATTTCGACTTCTATATAGTTAGGGAAAAAAAAAGGTGAAGGTAGTGATCTACAAATAGACTGAACAGACTTTAGAATCATACTTCTTGAGGAAACAACAGAAAATACAGAATGGTTTTACCAGCCGCTGCTGTAACCTAGGACTAGATTTTAGTGTAGAGATCTGATATTCTGATAAAATATTTGCTAAAATCCCTATTCTTCTCTTGTGTTTTTGCAAATACAAAAGAACAATGTGACTTAGATTTTGTGACTTTTTTTCTTTAGGGGGTAACACCGAAGCAGGTTCTATCCTTCCTGACTTCTTCAAAGATTATATGTGATTGTTTTTCTGTGAAAATAACAAAAATAACATTAGAAGTAGTTTTGTTTCTCAGATGACTGCTAACCTAACTTTGTGTTCCTATTTTTCCCCTGGAAGTGCTTTTCTGCTCCTGTTTATGGCAGTTTTTATTCACCACAATTTTATTCACTGTCTTCTGGCCTTTGTCTTGGCTTTCTCCATCAGTAGTTATTTTAGCGCACATGACATAGCTTCTGACCAAGCCTAGCCATGCTGCTTGATGAATCCTGTGGGAATTCCTATTAATACCAGGTATCTTACTACTGAAAGAGTTGTAACTGCACTTTTTATTTGGTCTGAAAGAATAGTACTTAGCACTTCAAACTCCCTTTAAACAGTCTTTAATTTATTTTATAGATCTCCAGATCAAAGACTGCATGATGGAAGTTTTCATACACTGCCAGAATAAAAATATTTGGATAGGTACCTTCCTAGGTTAAGAACCTTCAAAAGAAACTAATTGCTAGAAACTTAACTTGCACTGACTTGCAAAATTAGTGAGGCTTCCACACAGATGCTATCAGCACTGTGAAGCACCTCTAAATAATTTTGATAAACCTGGCCTTGGAGAAACATTTTCTCCAAAATTGTTTTGCTCTTAACATTGAATAAAATTTGGTAGGTATTTTTTCATATATTAAAATAATATAGACCAAATGGGAGTTAGTATACAATGTCACCAGTCTGAACACCTATAGCTACAGTAGATAATTATTTAATATTGACAGGCATAAATTAATAGAGATTATGAATTGATTAAAAAATGGGTAACTACTATACCAAAGCTGTTGCACACAGCACTCTACTCTCTTGCTTAAATAGTTTAGAATGTAAGAGACAACCAAAATATCTTCAGAGCTGAGATGTCAAACACATAGTAATGCCTCTAAAGAAAAGAAATACAGTTACAGTTTTAACGATAAAGATTTCTCTTTAAACATTTGGAATTAAAAATAGAAAATTTCCTACTGTAAGTGCCTGAAGTGCATATGACAGCAATCCTACTGTTCAGCTTAATGAGCCTGTCAGTTCAGAATATTAAGCAGTTTGATTTAAGCATCTTAAATATGTTGTAGATCTAAAATGTTACTAGTAAGCAAGAGTTTGGAAAATGTAACAAGGGGCACTTTTCCTATATAAAAAATCTTCTCTCTATCATCTGCTATTTGCCTAGATTATGAAATGTGGTTATTAATTATTATAGCTTTGATTTCTAGGGACTAAAAGAATTCAAATCCAAAATTTCCACTGTATTTTAAGATGTTTCAAGATGTCCTTATAAGAACCCAGAGGTTCTTCACATTTATTTGCTGTCACTCAGCCCTCATTTAATTTTTTTTGCTCATCTTGACACTCTTTTAAGGAATACTTTCCTCAATTATTTGATCCACCATTGTGATTTGACTTAGCAGTCTTCTGATTAAGTCACTGCTTACAAATCCAGGATTTAACAGTTCAGGTGCCCTAACCTCCCTCTTGCATCTATAATCTTATTTCTGGCAGAAGAGACATCTCTGCATGTATCAGACATCCAGCTCCAGAGTCACTGCTCCCTTCTTTTTGTCATGTTGGTGTTAGAGAAGGCTATATCAGTTTTTCTACATATTGCTTGTCAAAGACATGTCTTAAGCAACTGTAAGCTTGTACGCAGGGACCAAAAAAGCACTTTTCTGCAAATATGCTGATCACTGATATGTTCAGGCATCTACAAGATTTTGGAAATATAATCCTTGGGGTTTTTATGATAAGTAGTTTAAGGGTAGACACTGTGAATTGTTGATGGTTAAAAAGCAAGATCCTTGACTCAGAAGATGTTGTACATTTCATTTAAGCAATGTAGATTTATGGCCATTTGAAAATTAACAGATTCAAACTTGTTCTAACTGAGCATGTGTTGAATCATTAACCAACTTCCAGGTGATGTGACAGGAAAATTAGATGGATTTAAGGGGGAAAAAAAGAAGGAAAAAAAAAAAATTGTCCTCAGAATTCTATATCAGGACTACTATGATTAAATGATCAGCGTTACACTATGTCCCTGTAAAACCACTGAAGAACAATGGTGGATGACAATAAAGTATCTCAGAATTTAAGCCAATTTTCTTTGAAATGTAGATCACTTGAAAGGATCTCTACGACTCCCAGAGGAAAAATTTCCCAGGTGGCCTACAACATTATTTCAATGATTTGAATCAGCTGCACTATTTATTCCAAGGGATACTGGAAAAGCCTTCTGGTGTCTTTTTGTTATGTGAGGATTCAAGTCCTATAAGCATTCATGGGAATTTCTCAAATAAATTTCGTGCAAATTTAGATGAGAATTCCTCTTTCCTTATATTCTTCAGAATGGACTGTTATTTCTTTTTAAATATCAACAAAATAATAAATCCAGCACACATCTTCACTATTTGATGCCACCTACACATCTATAGGCATTACTACAGTATTTTGAATTTCATACATAGGGGTATTCACCCTTTTTTACTTAAAAATTGTCTTGTGGCTTTGCTCCACATATTGTCTCATTTACTTTAAATCTGACATTTTAATAGACATGCCACTTACAGATTAAAGAGCTAGTATATATTCTTTTTTTCCTGGGAAATGATAAAAAGGTAATTTTTTATATAACTTTTTGCCAAAATCATGGAAGACACATTTCCTTTAGAAAATCTTTCAGCAGATAACGTGGCAGTGGGATTTAATTACTATTTATATTACAAAAGTCCATAGATACACAGTCCTGGTTACAGGATCTCATTGTGGTAGATGCTGTTGAAACCCAATTCTTCCTTCATTCTCAAGATAAGTACATTCTGGGCCATGGCAGTGCAAAATACACTATTCTTCTCAAGGTTGTCCTAGAAGGCTGAACTATTGCTGATTGTCTGGGTAAGATAAGCTTACAATGTGTTTCTCTTGTCCACAAAAAGCTGACTCTGAAATAATTTAAGCCGGGAATCAAGTAATAACTTTTGGTCACCATCAGCATGGGCAAGTCTTGAACTGATGACTTAGATTGAAACATGCTAAGTTCCACCATCAGACACAATATTGCAAGCTGTACAATGAAAAGAAAAAAACAAAAGAGATTTTCTGTTGTGTGGGTAGTGTGCTTTAAATGTGAGAGTCTTCCTAGCTGTGGCAGTAAGCAGCTTTGAGGTAACTGCTATTTTGTGCTTCAGTTCAGAGACAGACGTTAAAATGAGTCATTGGCTTCTGTTTGTGTGTTCTGAGCTGGCCCTTTTGCTTGTACAGTTTTATTGGTTTTAAAGGGACCATGTACTGGCACAGCTGCTCCCAATATAATAGGATATGCAGTATAGAGGAAAAACATTCCCACATATTTTCCTGGTAAAAGTTTAGTGATTTTGTATACAATTTAAGCAATTAAATCCTGTAATAGCTTTAACTGCAAAATATTCAAAATACATAGTTCCTCTAGTGATTATACAGGATACTTGGTATTTACAGTTGTACATATTTATTTGTATTTTGATGAAATGCATACTTTTTAAAGAGAAGTCTTGTTCTGAGGTTTCAGTTTTTTCCTCTTTCATGTTTCTTTTCAATTTACTTTTGCAATTTATGTTAGTCTTGACCACTCTTTTAGTCTGCCATGCATGGGAGAGGTATTAGCCCAAATTCTGCTGTGGGAACTCTCCGTGCTTCAGCTGCCTTTAATAGGATCACATTTTTAAAAAATAAGTCATATACTCATATAAAAATTTAGATAGAAAAATAAATTACATCAGCAGTGAAAAATCATATGACTGAAACATCAATTCTAATTTAAAAGCATTTCTTGAGACAATGCAAAATGTAATTCTATTGCTGAAGTGAGGCAAGGCTGTTCTGGGACAAAACTAATATAGAAGTCTGACAAATATTGTTAATAATCCACTGATATGTATAACTGATGAGAACAGTGTTGACAGCACCATATTGCAAAAAAGAATCATAGCCTGATGGGAACATTACAACCCACTGGTAGAAACATGCAAGAGCCTCTAATGCTGTTAGGGTTGCCACCATAGTGATGGACCAGATTCTCAGGAGCTGACATCTTCATAAATCAGAAGCTCTGTGGTACCACAACAGGTCCTAGGTTTGACTAATATATGATTACAACTGAGGACTGTAGTACAGCAGAAATCATGCTAAGCAATAACCTATCCATGCCGTTGACACTTTGGAGGCCAGAGATAACAAAGGGAACTCAGTAAGTCTGGCTGCTTCTTCTACAAAACAGTAACTATAAAATCCAGCTAAATTCAAAAGCCATTTAAGATTGAAAAACAATCCTGTATGTGTCTCTTAGAATTTTCAAGTGAATTGACTTGTTAATGACATAATAAATCTTGTTTCCTACACCATTAAATGAAACACTACTTATTGTAAAGAATATTTGACCATGTACAAATGGGTATCTACATAATGGACATTTACATATGGATCTCCTTGTATGAATTGCTGCCCCATTAACAACTTATGTACATACATAGTTACATATTTCTATTTTAAAAGCTGTAATTAAAGTGTAAATATTGTTGGCTAATGTAGTTGGCTGTCAATATGCACTTGTTATGGAAAATGTGACATATGTCATTTAATAAGAGAGCATAATATGTTATTTATAATATAATTATGTAAGAATATGGTGTCCAGTTTAAGACTTATTTGTGTATCGTTGTGTACAGTTATAAATGCTGTGCTGCTGTATAGCTTGATTTTCTGATCCTTGGAAGTCAGGGTGCAGTAGCTACACTTATTCAGTGTGATTGCACTATGATGAAATACATTTTTCTAGTGAGAATTTCACCTTTGCACCTCTCATGTAGGCGGGGTAAGATTTTATCCTCTTCCAGTTCTTCATTTTAAATGCTTGTTCTTTTTTTTGAATAATACAGTGACTACCTTATGCCCTCTGGAAACTTTTGAAATTAAGCTTAACTTGTCACTTAAGGAACAGTTTTGGGGTTTGTATGTAAATTAAGGCAGAGTGCATTTTTGTTAACTTTTAATAAAAATGAAGGTCTGGATAGAGGACTACGCTATCAAAGGAATAAACGAAATTACTCTTGGAGTCTTATTTTATTTGTAGTTGATAGAATATGTCTTCGATGTCCTTATTTACGTATATTAGCACTTTATTCCATAATTGGTGCTTTCATCTTATTAAATAATTGACTTTTCCTCCATTAGACAAAGAAATGCATAACTTACACAGAGTCCTGGATATAAGAGAGGGAATAGAAGTTCCTGATGTAGCAGACAGGAACACCCACAACCCTTACAAATGGGAGATGTACAGACATACCGATATGATGAAAATACTAGTGTATAAGAGGAAATGCCTGACATGGAGAAGGCTAGCTAGACGTAGTCTGTGGAAAGACTGGAAGGGATGCAGTGTCCTGTTGCAAATAATGAACTCATGCTACCGTCTACAATGTGGAGACAGCCATAAGCTTGATGTGCAACTTACCGCACTTGGTAGAAAGGCAAGGAATGCTCTTCTATTCCTGTAATATTCACTGTTCAGTCTACGTAAGAGTCACTCAACAAAGGCTTCTAGTATTGCAACAAGAATGGCTTAAATTTGAGGAAAATCCAGCAAATCTTTTATTTATAGCTTGTGTGTGCAGTTTTATGTAACTTTATAACAGAATTGAGCACTACTGAACACTTGAGTACATAATTCTCTACTAAGAAACCTTGGTATTTGGTGTCAAAGTACACTTACGTGCTCAGAACTTTGCCAGTATTGCTAGTCATAGAATCATGCAACCTTAGAAAAATATTGGTCAGAAGAGACCTCTGGAGATCATCTAGTCCAACTCAAAGCAGGTTCACCTTCAATGTCCAGGACATTGTCCAATTAAGTTTTGAATATCTCCAGCGACAGCAATTCCACAGCCCCCTTGGGCACCTGTTTGACTGCCCTCATGGTAAAAAACTTGTTCCTGAATAGAACCCTCCCACACTGTAACTGGTGTCTGTTGCCTCTTGTCCCATCCCTGTGCACCTGTGAAAAGAGTCTGGTTCCACCTGCTCCATGCAAGTCTATACAACTCTATATGAAGCCCAGCAGTTTTGAAACAACTTTAGTGCTTATGATTGTGACAGGCACTCTACTCTTCATACTACATGTTTTGAGTTTCAGCCACAACTACCGCAAGTCACAGATGTATTTCTAAGATATGCTATTCTCATCCCTTTAGTATAAAGATACTTTGCTTTTTACAATGCCAGCTCCAGGTATCTTGAAGTACGGTGTGCTGCCATCTTTTACTCAGCAGGAAAACACAGACCTGTGTTTCACACAGCAGTAAACTTACTAGTTCTTTTGTGAATGTCACAACTAGAAGCTTCCTTTCACCTCCCCCTTCTGCCCCCAGAAAGGAGAAATCTGGCCCTGGTTTTATGTATAATCTATTTTCAAATTCTTCTTAAACTAAGAATTATTTATCTGCTTTCTTGAATTTTTGGCCAAGCTGCAAAGTATGAAAGACACTGTCTCTTTTTTTTATGGGTGGTAAAAGTGCATCCGTAGAACAAATGGAAAGTAGGATCTACAAAATCTTTACATGGTAACATTATATCTATCGTGTAAATAATTGTGCTTATTCCCTACTCTGAATCTCAGTTAAAAATAAAAGAATCAAGTAGAATTTATTTTAGGTGAGGTTGTTTTAAAAATTGTCAAGAAACTGTACCATCTTTCTGTTACCAGTTTTTACACATTTAATGAGCTGTGGATGCAAAACCTAAATTGAGCATATGATGTATACCAAAAAACTTACAATAATTTAATTTACCAAATATTTATCTCACCAACAGTACAGATCATTCTTATAACTGGTAAGCACTGTAGCTGTACTAGTAATTAAAAATAGTGCAGACACAGTAAGACAGTCTAGCAATGTGAGGACATTTCAAAATAGGGGGTTTAGTGTTGCTTCATTGGTATTTCCATAGGAACACTCTGAAGTCAGATGCCACAACTCAGGAACTTATAATATTGAAGCAGAAGGTGACCCTCTGTGCTGCAAGTAAGAGACACCTGTGAGACAGAGAAAGAAACACATGCTTCTGGCACCCATCTTTTTTTTTTTTTTTTAATCCACAAGAGTGGTCTGGGAAAGTAGATTAGTCAAAACTGCGGTAGCCGGGGACAGCAGAAAAACTAATTTTCAGGGGCCTTCATGAGAGAGATCTAGCCACAGTGCTTACACTCTTTCTACCAACATGCCTTCTTTTCCTGGACTGGTTCCTAATTTACTTCTCAGTGTCCAATTTTCCTGTGGGAGACCCTATTGATTGCAGCAGGAATAATAATCATGCTTCAGCATTTATAAGGATTAAAACCTATAAATTCTGTTCTCTCATCATGTATTCAACAGCCAGATGACATCAGAACCTGATGACCTGGAACCGAATAGCACAGAGGAAGATAAGAGTACGTTCTCTAGGAAAGTCCATGCTCACTGTGGCTTTTTTTTCCTTTTTGTTTTTGTGTTTCTGAGGCTGCCTAACGTTACGTGTTCTGAATTATCCTCTGGATCCGCCTTTTGCTTTACTTCAGAGTCTGGAAAGACCAGCCTCCTAACTGAAATACTTAAATTAGTTGCCTACATTTAAATTATATGGCCATCACATCACGTGCATATTTTTGGATATTAAAGATCTCTAGTCACTTTCAGCAATTCCCTGGGTGAGTAGCTCTAGTACCCAGAATAAATTCTATATGATCCACCTCAACTTGACCTCTCCTCTTTGAGAAGATAACAAGAGGTTTTTATGGCAACCAGGAAATAGAGTACATTGTAACACCTTTGTAACACCATAAATGGTAATGTTGGTTTAGAAGAAAAATGCTGTGAATGGTAAAGCTCACCTGAAAAGAGGGCTAGTCTTAGAACACTCATTCTTTAAACATTGGATCTGATCTTTCATATACTAAATATATATTTTAATGCAGCTATATAAGTTTAGGAATCAAAGATATGAAATACCAGACTGGGGAAGCAATGAAACCTTTACTTGTACCACTGATATACGTCTAATCTTACTGCCGTTTTACCAAATTATTCTTGCCTCATTTGATGACTGACCTTAGTATGAATCAGGGCAATCTTACTGTGTCATTTCCCTGTTCTAAAGTCTCACGTCAACAATACTCTTTGAACTGAAGCTTTATGAGCACCAATACTGACATGTCTTTTCCTCGTCCTGCTCACACAAGTATTTCATCGGGTGGCATATTGCTCAAAGTCAAACAAATAGTTGGCACATTCAGTTCCTCTGTATAGACTTTGCTATTGAAGCAAAGAACACCTGTCTTATTGGCCATGTTCATAGGATGTTACTGAAAGACCGGAGAGACACCCATACAGTTTTTTATTCTAGTATCTGGACTGCATCTTGTCCTGGAAGCAAACACTGTTCCAAGCAAACTCTGCTCATAGGCCAGTGACTCTGATCTGTGACGTGTCCTGTGCTTGTAAGCCATAACACATGTGAACCTCTGCTGTAATGCTCCAGCAGACCTCTAGATGACCTTTTATTTTGTTGACCTTTTTGTTTGTTTGTTTATTTGTATACTAGCCAAACTTATCTGAGTTTTTCTGAATTTGGGCAAACAGCACCAATACAAAAGCCAGTTTCCTAATGCTCTCAGACTCTGCTAGCCATTTTGGAAGACAGTTAACTCTTCTCAAAGAAAAAAAAATCACTGAAATACATACAGGCAAAATTTATGCTTGAAAATGCTTGATTAAATTTGGCTGAAACTTTTCAAAGTTTTGCAAAGTGTTTAATAGGTGAAAAGTGGTATTCTGTGGAAGTGAATGAAAAAAACAGTAGCAGCTATAATGAATAACCCATTGATTTAACTGAGAATGTTTATAAGAGTCATTATACCCTTTTACAAGTACTTCTGTACCTAAGGATTTTGAAGACTGTATATATCTACAAAGTGTTCTGGCCTACATCAGCTATTATTAAATTTATCTTAAATTTATTTGAGAAGCAGAAAAAGAACTGCACAGTGTATAGCTATTTCCAATTTAAAACTTTGTAATAAACAAGTCAGCATTTTCACTAACACTTTGTCCTTGAAATGTCCACTACAAAGGGAATTATTCTTTAATATTTCATGTCTTGTTACACAGACTGCCGTCAGGTAGGTGATTTATGGTTTTCTTGTTTTGCCAATTCACAAGTACACTGACAAAGAATACCATTTTGATCACCGAACCCTAATTAGCCTTAATTATAGCCTTCTTCACAAGGTAGTCTTTAGAGGCATTAATATATATTTATCTGCAGGGCATATTGTGAGTATAGGAGGACATTATTCCCTGATTTGCTTAAAGAGGCTTTGGAGTTGTCATCTGGCTTTGTACGGAATCGTAATAATCTTCCTAGACACTTAAAAATACTACAAACGCCTCACGCTGTCACGTTTGGCGACGGTAAAATATTTGTCACTAATTAGACACAAGAATCAAGTAAGAAATAACTTGCACACTGTTTATTTGAGTACGTGTGGGCAGCATACCTTTTGCAGAAATACAGTTCAGATCCTTTACATGAAGAACTTATTAAAAGAATAAATCTCTAGTTTATGCAAAATAAAAAAAGCAAGAAAGAGATCTGATGAGAGAAAAATACTTGGGACTAGTTGCTTAACACGTAAGAAGGTAAGTCCTTTCTGTTTAAATAGCCCTGCTCATCCTAGTGCATCAAAGCATGACTCCCACATTTTTATTCACCAGTTCATTTTTATCTAGCATCATTGCGTTAAAACGATCCTCAACTTCAGTGTCCCTCTAAAACCTAAAAATATAAGCTAGCTAAATATGCTACCAACGTATTTGAACAGGTTTCCTTGAAAAAGTTCTGTATAATACTACTTGTTTCGGGTTCTCTGGTGGCGAAAAGAGTTATCCTCTACTGAAACAGCTCCGTGATCTTCGGTCGCTCCTTAATTCCAGTCATTCCTGTCACAACACCCGCTCTTTTCACACGGCCAGCCCGACCGGAGGCTCCCCGGGGCCGCCGGGGTGCCCAGGCACCCGCCGCCGCGGCCGTTAGCCGCTCCCGCGCGCNGGCCGCCGCTGGCCTCTCACCGGCCGCTTCGCCCGCCCTGCTCTCGGTGTCTCTGCCGGGTCCCCCCCTGCCCTGTTCTGACACTGGTCACTTTTAAATTCCGTTTTTGTTGACATTGCTCCTTCCTTCGGGTTCCTGGCTCTTTTTCTGTGGTGGCTTGGGGTTTACTCTGCCGTTTGACAGGCTCTGTCGCGCGCGTAGGGGAGAGGGGCTGTTCTCCCTTGTTCCTTGGGGGTGACGCGGCCCCTTCTCTCGCCTGTCTTCCTCACCGCTCCCTCCGCCAGCCTCCGGGGATCGAGGTCGGTTCCGCGAAACTTTCCCGCTGACGGGAGTTACGCTGCAGCCGAGGGGCCTGGGGGAGGGCAGGAAAGGGCGCGGGAGGTTGCTCGTTCCCCGCTTTCGGCTAAGCAAGCTCACCAGTCCTACAGACTTTGTAGGTCACGCGTGATCCATTTTATTTTATTTGCCACCTTTCCTTCCTTTTCCACAGAGCGGGTCAGCAGAGAAATCTCTGGGGAAGATCCCTTCAAGGGTTTCGCTCCTAAGTGTCTGTGTACGTGCGAGAGAGGGAATGAATAATTAGAGAACAGTTCCATGAAATCACTTACCGAAAAATTAGCTGCCCATTAAATGGGAAGCGGTGAAGAGCAATCATGTAAATTCTACCTATGCCCAACTGCAGAGGAGAGGCGGGGGGGCACTGCCTGCAGCAAGCCTGATTTCCAGTCCTGTGGCTGTCTTCTTATATCGCCGTCCCCATCTCCCTACCCCGGGAGGAGAGGGACGCGTGGGTGTGGAGCACAGTGGTTTAGTCCACACCCCGCAGCCTCCCTTCCCCAGGCAGCCGCGGGAGCCGCGCTCATTCTCCTCCCTCTCCTTGCCAGCCGGTGTGTCCGCGGCGGCAGGAGGCGGAGGCGGCGGGAGCGGAGAGGAGGAGAACGGAGCGGAGCGGCCGACNGCCGCCACAACTGCACGGCTGCAGCCCGCCGCCGCTCCCGCCCGCAGCGGCACCGCGCTGGAGTTACTGCCCTCAAGCAGTTTCCGCCCTGGTTTTCAGTGAGGAGGGAGGTGTAGGGGACGGGGCTTGCTTTACTTCGAGGGGATGCTGAGAAAGCCGTTCCCCTCCCGTAGCACATTGCCTAGGCGTTCCTATTATGGAAGTTAAGTGAGAAACTCTGCAGCTTGAACTGATTTGGTAGAGAAAGGGGGAGAAAAGGGTAGGGGGAGGGCGAGAGGAAAGCAAAATAGCCAAACCAAGCCAATGATTTTCCTGCAAAGTGCCGGGAAGTTTGTGGAGCACTTTCTAGGAATCAGGTCCTTTCTCAGAGTCTCTCCTTGTCTTCTGAAGAAAGAGCTTGCTTTTGGATTGCCATGGATCCTAAAGAGAGTCTTAGACACACTTGAATAATTCCTCTGCTTGGGCTGGATTGGTGGGAATTTAGGAAGGAGCGTGTGTGCAAAGCAGAAGCCTTCGGCGCTCGCTCTCTGCTCTAATCTGCATGGATCTAAAAGTGTCACATTCAAGACCTTTCCATCTGCAGCTTTTGATTTCAAGATTTCCCTTTCCTCTTTAAGTAGCTGCTAGGAAACTGAAAACTTTTGGACCTACCTCTTACTGGCTTTGGATACTTTTTTTGGATCTCTGTGGAATTGGTCTCGCAAGCGATCGGGATTGCTTTTAATATGTCAAAATGGGTCTGCTGACGCCACTCCTGCTCTTTGGATTTGCATTTTTTCAAGTCTATGGTAAGTTCGCTTATTTTAAATGTGCCATTTCTGTGCAGTATTCCCCTTCATCTGAATCTGATTTGGGACAGCACATGGACGGTATTATAAGCTTTAACATTACACAGCCTTAAGTTTGTTTCTAGTATAAAAATGGTATTTCGGGGGGGGAGGGGGAAGAGGGGGAATATATGTTTCCAATAAGCAGTCCTTCCCGTCTGCTAACTTAATGGAAAAGCAGCTTATGAATGAAAGAATGTCAGCTTGAGGTACCAAGGAAAGAGTAAAAACTACCGTGCTAAATCTTTTATTCCGGGGGTGGCGGGGGGAAGAAGGAAGCGGGAAAGAGAAAGGAAAGGCAGACAGCTGTTGTAGCTGACATTACTTTGCCTCCTTCTATTGTTAAACTTTCCACCGGGAGAGCCAACTGATGAAATAAATAGGTTAGCTCTGCCTCGGCTCCAGGTGAGGCGAATTGGCGAATTTCCAGAGTCCCTAAACGCCTTTGGTGCTGGCGGAGGCTGGAGCAGGCGCTGGCGAGCCGCAGACAAGGCAGGCGGGTAGCACAGCGGGCAGCACAGCGCCAACCACACACCACCCCGCTCCACCTCCACACACCCCCGCGGGGCCGGGCAGGTGCGGCGCGGCCGGCCCGCCACTGTGGGGCTCCGCTCGAGGGTGGGGCGGGAGGGGCTTTCCATTATCTCTCCCCCTCACCCGCTCATTACGGGCTTTCCGGAGGGAGTGTTGTCATGAAGCTTAGGGGGAAAGGGGGGATTTTTTTTTCTCCCCCGCCCCCCCAGGTCTGCTCTACAACACTTCTTGCGGTTTTCAAGTTTAAGTAATGGATGGGGAGCCATAAATTAGCATCTTGGGGAAGTACACTTTAGTAGGGTGGAAACTTCAGTGCAAGGGTAAATTGTCTTTCAAAGTAGGGGTTGGTGCTGTTCTGCAGTATATACGTTAGATGCTTTACAGTAGTTCAAGCACACAACTAGGAAGCAAGCATCTGTAACAGCATACATTTTAAATGTATTTTTTTAATTTAAATTTAAACACACTCTACATGAGTGTGTGCTGGGACCAAATGCTCGGCAGTCCTCCTATTATTGAGTATTTGCGTCTCTAAACAGTCTTTTAGACTTTAGGTGAATTTAGTGTCTGGGATCCTGGCTGGTTTTGCCTGTCTGTTAGAGTAAACTTCGTTCCAGGAAGCTGCTGCTTACAGCATTTACTCTATCAGTCCTGAAGCAAGGACTCCAGGTTTATTGTTTGCAGTCACAGGCTGCTTTGGGTATTTCTCCCCCTCCTCTCATCTTCCCCCACCCTGTAGCAAGAAAGGAAACAAAATAGACGAGAAGAAGGAGACATTAAAGTACAGTTTTACATTGGTTGAATGTTGTGCTATGCAGTTTAATGTTCAGTTTGGTCTACCAATAAGAAAATGTGTGCATAATGTATGTACACGCTAAACAGTAGGAAGTTTCAATTGTGAAAGGATTTAATGGAACATTTGTGTCTACCTGCATGTTCATGCTTTTGCTGGGATTTTTGTTTTCTGTTTGCTTTATTTTTCCTGCTGTAACATATTTTGATCCTTGACTTTAAGACTGCCAGTATTGGAGATATCTTTGTATACAAACTGAAAACATCAGGCTGTAGAAATGTAATTTTTAGTAAGTGTTTAAAATTGTGTGTAGCTGGAAGGAATACAATTAAAGTGCTCAGTGGAAGTGACAGAGTGAATCAGAGGAGCTTGGTGTTACAGAATGTAATTAATGTACCAGGCTGTTTGGAGATATATGAAACAAATGCAATTAACTGGCTTGCTGGAACGACAGGAGCAAGATATAATTTATTCTGGTTTTGTTATGGGGAACACAAGCAGAACCTTTGTTCTGGTTTAGCCCTATAGGACGAGGGTGGGGGGTGCAGGTGAAGCACATAGCTAATTTAGAGCTGGACAGTTAGGAAAAAAATGCCAAGAAACTGCCCAGAATAGATGTGATCCTCCCCTTTTCTGGGAAGATATTGCAGAGACTGTCAAGTTTGCCTACACTAACAACTCTCTTAAATAAATAAATAAAAAGCCTTGTAGCTAGCACATCATGACCGAGTAGAGATAAGCTGTTATTGTCGAAATGACTAACAAGTAGCTTTGAAGAAATACTGGCGTGCAAGCTGGGCATACAGTACTTCTGTTTCTTTAGGAGCATAGTAATTATGATTACACATTAGGTTGACATATACCACCAGTTGCTTTAAAAAGATATATATCAATATTAGCACTATTTGTAATGCTTTAATTTAAGAAAAAAGGCAAAACCCAACAGACCACTTGTTTAATAGGTCCTTGGTTTGTTTTCTATGTTTGAAACTTACCTCTTAGTGCATTTCTGGTTTTGAGGGGTTTTTGCTGTTGGGTTTGGGGGTTTTTTTGATCTCTTGGCATCATGTCCAGAGAGGGACACTGTAGCATTTGAGGCATGTTAGGCATCCTTTTCCCTGTGACATTAGCTTTGTTTAGTCATTCAAAAGTAGTATCAGACAGGGCATAGTGGTATAGATCAAAATGACAATTTTTTCTTCTAAAGTTATTTTCTCTGTCCATGCTTTTATGACACCTGAAAATTGCAAAGCTCAATGAAAATGGCAGAAAGCATACATATATATGTATATTTTATTATTCTTACTATTATTGTTCTTATGATTTTCCTGTAGCCCTGCCCATGTTCTTGCAGTCTGTTCAGGGAATAACTGTAATTCTCTTTTTCTTTAGCTAGCAATCTTGGTTACTGTTCTTGAAAAAACAAACAAACAAAAATAAAACACACAACCCCTCCCAAATAAAAAAAACACCCCACTAGGCAGAGTCTGTACTATAAAACAAAACACTAGCTATTGGAGTTAAAACAGCTGATTAGATTTTTTTTAATAGTGTTCAATTGGTTTTTCTTTCATTGGTACGTGGTTTTTTTTTGTAATCTTTCTTCCAATCATTAATAAAGATGAAAGAACAAATATTAACGGAAAAGTTCACAACTGCTGTGAACACAGGTGTGTGGATGTTACCACAGACACTAGTTTTAGTGGGGCAAACTCTGCCCTGGTAGGACTCATAGTGCTTTCAATGAAAATGACAACCTTTTATGTCAGGGCTGGCTTTTAGCCATTGTCCCTTGAAAACTGCAAGTGTCATGCTCTTGAATGTGCCATGGTGTTAAAGATACATGAGACTAATTCTGTAAAAGCAGCATTTTATCTCTGTATTATTATATTTCAAAAGCACGTATTTTCTTAATGAAAAGTATGCATCTGAAATGGTGGGGTAGCTCAAGCAGTCTATCTTTTCCTTTTTTTTTTTTTTTTTTAATTCATTTTATTTCTTCACAGCAGTGAGCTACACTTCTGTGGCCTTGTGCAGGTCTCGGTTGCCTATCAGAGAATATGGCTTACATATAAAGCTAAAGTATATTCTTCCAGTGGTATTTGAGCTGACAGGGTCTTGATCTCTCATGTGAGTTTCACTGTTGATGGATAACCTTTGCTTCTGTGGAATGTGGGCATTTTAATGCATTAAGAGTAAAATCCTGAAGTGGAGAGATTGCATTTTGGTTTCCTTTAGCTTGTTCTTCCATAGGACCCAATTCTGCAGAGCGTTTAAGAGAGTGCTTCCATTACTTATCCAGAATCTCACTGAAGTTCATAAGAATTTAAACGTGTGTTCCAAGTTAATCATATGCTTTAAAACTTTGCCGAGTAGGGATGAATTTATGCCCATGATGAAACGTTTTGCTGAATTAGTCTTAATATTTTGCTTTCTTTACTTCCTGTCTGGTAAGTTGTTATTGCAACAGCATATATTTATGTGCAAAAGATAGGCAATGAGAAAATCCTGTCATTGCACTTCCAAGGATGGATATGTTTGAAAAGTAATGTGATAATCCAAATAATTTGTTGTGTTCCTTTGCTAATTTGATATGCTGCAAAAGGTCTGATACCCCACAGTTCTTTCAGAAAATGTAGAATAGGGGGTTTTAAACTTTTCTATGAGTTGCACTTACTACAATAATCCTTCCATTAGGAACTTTCTGGAATGGTGAGATTGATGTTGCTTAAGGAAAATAAGTTTTAGCACTGCAGGCTAAATATATGTAACCTTAAAAGTAGGCAAAAGAATTTAAGTAGATTTTTAAGGATGCATAAAAAGCATGAAGGAGATGGACCAAAAAATTCAGCGAGAGGAAATGGAGGCTTTGGCTAGTCTGTCCAGTCAACTCTGTTTCCAGGAGTTGCTTTTCTCTAGCAATGCTATGTAGGCTCATAGCACTAAATTCAGGGTATGCTCTGTCTGCTGCTGAACCATTTAGTGGAAATTACTGAAGAGTATGCAATGGCTTTTTAGCCATTTGCTACCCTTGAATTGCTATTCAAATATTGATCTCAGCTAAATAGACCGCTAACAGGTTCTGTACATTCTGTTTCAGCCACCTAAGAGGAACACTGCTGTCAGGTTTTATCTGTAATCTCAGCTGGCATGGCAGAGGTTGCTCTTCCTGTGGCTGCCATCTGGCTCACCGCCTCTCATACCAACCTTGTGGAGGATACTTAGTAATCATATTGATGCTGTTTCTCGCCAAGAGGCTGGGTTATTGGTGCTCTTTTCTACATTTCTATAGAAATTTCTTTATCTTGTGTGCAGAAGAAAGTAAGTATTCGCTGTTGCAAATAAAAAAACGTGTTGGGTTTTTTGGTTCTAACTGAACAGACAATTCTTACATGTGACTGCTGAATTTTTACAGAACATTTATTGTTATTCAATGCACTTGCATTTTTCTAGTACACATGCCTTGTACATTCCAAAAAAAATCCTTTAAATTTTGGTACGTAGAAGGATACAGAATCTGATCTTAAATCACTGCTTCAGAGGGAGTGTTGAGGATATCTTTTATGCACGACTAGTCATGTGGACTGTTAGTTATGAGATACTTGCATACAAAATAATTGTACACAAATAAAGATTTGTGGATGTGGGTTTTAGTCTTACCATCTTTACTCTCACACCTGGCTTCTACTCTACAATGCAAACTGTGGACTCTCTGCCCTTGAGGTTATGTGTCCAGAAATACAACAGTGTTGTCCTCACCTCAAACCCTTTCCTTAACAAAACAACTGTCAATCACCTGTGGTTAACATTTTTTATTGTTATAGTGGATAATTAAACAAGGTCCCGTTAATTTAGGACCTGATTCTGCACCACTGAAATCTATAACAATTTTGCTACTGAGTCCTTTGCGTGAAAGAGCTTGAAAGCCAGTGATGATATCTTGACTTACTGTAAGTAAAGGCTTGCATCTTAATTCATGTAATGTAATCTTGTTACAAGATGAAGTTGGCTTGTTGCTACATCCTTCCACGGGGATAGCTTCCAAATACTAGAGGGTACAAGCGCATGTTGCTGCTTCAGTCCAGCTTACTCTTTACTTGTTCCTGTAGTGCTCTTTTTACTAGTACAGAGTATTCCTTTGTAATCAGAAAGCTGCTTCTTGTGCTGGGTTGTGGATGTAATGATGTGTATTCTTAATATTTTTTCGAGCCAAAAGTTCATGAAGTAAGAAATGGCTTTTTAATTCCATCTCTGCAGCTTATCTTGGCTTTGCTGCCATGGAAGAGATCCAAGATGTGCTCTTAATTTTATTAAAATAATAACCTTCATGAATAAATACATGAACAACAATAGACAAACTAACCAGTAGTACCCATGTAGTAACCTGCTGATACCTATATTGAGCCTCTGTGCTCTAGTGGCCAAGCCTAATTGAAATTCATCTTTGTATTATGGACAAATGTGATGTGAAGATACTAATTTAAACAATGTTCTGACAGAAGTAACTTGTGCGTATGTGTTGAACTTGCAGTCTTTACCGTTCTACCCCAGCTATTTTTTTTGCTAAGCAAGTTGTAAACTCACTAAATAATGGTTACTATCTTCATATCTCTGAGTTAACACATCTGTTTAACCGGGTTTTGAGCTAACTTTCTGGTTATGTTCTAGATAGATTTGCAAACATCCTTCCCTGTGCTTAATTTCTCTTTGAGCTTAGTTGCACTACAAAACCATATCAGTAAAAAACAGAGCTTCATTTTGCTTAATGATAAAGTTACTTGTTTGTCTTGATATTTCTACCACGAAATGATGTATAGGCTTGCTGATAACGGAAGGCCACCAATCTTCTAGTGATTCCAGTGTATATTTTGGTACCAATCGAGATTGTGTGCGTCCGGATTCTATTGCAAACTTTTTATGCTATTTATCTGTCCTGGTTGTGGAGATACTCATTCAGCTCTACCTACCTATGTGAATGATGACTGGAAGAACACAAAGCATTTTCAAATTCATTCCTCATCGTTTTCAGGTGCTCATTGCATAAGACACCATTCCAAGCTTGATTTGGAGCAACCTTAATGATATGGGATATTTGCTTGCAGAATTATCCTTCTTGTCAGTGAGTCTTCATTGTACTCCTTCAGTTCCAGCAGAATTCTTCAGCTTGGCTACAGTGAAAGACAGTGGCCTGCCATTGTACTATTTTATACTTTGTTATAATTTACTTCTATTTTCTCTCATCCCTTTTTCTCAGATTAATTGGGAGAACAGTTTATTTGGTCTGATATATGGAACTGAACTGGTAGGATGAGAGGGGATGTCAGGAGTTGAAGTATGATCTAACTCATTAGAGTTTACCTACATGATTATGCTACAATGTCTGTTGAGGCATATGGCCTTTTAGTTTGTATTTATGCATTGCCTATATAGTTTCAGTGTTGTGTGCCAAGGCAAGAAGAGTCTCTTTGTAATATGCTTGTCATAAATGAAGATTGGACAAATACGTAAAGAATAAATGGCCAGCAGCAAGTTGTAAAACACAGTAAACTCTGTAGTTCACTTCTGTTAATCACTTGCCATTGATTACAAGAGAAACTGAGTGGAAAAAATTTAACCTTTTAAAACCAAAATGTCATGTAACATCAGTCAGCTTGTTTCTCATTCATAGTGAATGGAGGAACTGTTCATGCCAGGGTACGGGAGATACTTTTTTACTGCTGTGAAAATGTCAAGAGTTAAGAAGCAGTTATGAGAAGTATTTTAATGCTGCATGAACCCTATAATCATGGTTTCTCAAGCTGTCATTCTGTGCAGTTTTCAAAGTCCCCGTGTCCTGTAGCCCAGATGACTTCATCCTGGCAAAAGAGGTGGTCAATTTTAACAGCTTATGTTGTATCCTAAAGAGAACTCTGTAACTAAGGAATGGGTGATAGTTTCTTTCATATCAGTATTATGAAAAATTCAAATGGCATACCAATACTGTTGGACTAAGAGCTAGTTGGAAAAGGTGTGTTTTCTTCACCTGGATTTCCTTTCCCTAGTCAACTTGATCTTCTCTTTGGGCTTGCCACTGCATAGTGGAGGCTGCAGAAAAAGAATCTGTGGGTGCTTCCTCCTTCTCACTTTCCAGAGATCAAATACTGTGCTCAACGCATTATGTCACCTTCAAGACCTGGAGATGCTTATTGGTCTTGCATGTACATGTACACTAGCACTGCCCTCCTCTGACAGTTTTCTGGGGAGAAAAGTGACTGTAAGCTGGGAGAAGGAGCAGGATAGTAGCCTGATTCCAGGTCCATGCTTTGATGTATTAAAGGACTACCCCATTTTGAAACAGGGAATGAGAGGAGACAGAGAATAACAGAGGAGCTGGGCTACAGAGAATGTGGTTGGGTCAGGCAGCATAGGGAGTCAAAAGGGGAGCAAAACACTACTGTCATGCTTAACATGATAGTGCTGATGCCTAATAACTTCAGGGTTGTTTTATACACAGTATGTTTAGGCTTTTATCATTGCTATGTCATTTGTACATCACTCATCCA
>WAAD01022654.1:0-13010 GCA_013389945.1 Fregata magnificens
GAAACAAATTCAAAGGTATTTCCTTTTGACATTTTGGATAGATAGGAAAATTCTGCAGATGTAACGAAAGGTAATATAGTTTTTTGGATAGTGATTCTCAATTTTTTATCAAGTCCACAGGGAAAACTGCAATTGCTCCCAGCCCATTCTTCAGATGTTGATATACTGTAATTACTGCACAACTCTGTGTTAAAAAATAGGAAGTGTAGCAAAAGACTATCTCATCGAACCCTTAAGCAAACAGTTTCAACAAGCATTTACAATAACACTACGCAGTCCCAAAAAATTACTGAATAAATTTATGTGTTCATTTAGACATATTTTTAGTTTAGTGAACTAGAAAAAGCCATTTCTATAAGTAACAGTCCAGTAAAAGAGTGTAATTTCTGGCATTTTCTAAATCTTTAGGAATGTTTTAGCAATGGTATTCTCAGTTAGGGAGGGTGAATGACAAGGACTAAGAATCTAACTTCAGTTCTTTTAGGTAAAAGAATCAAAAGCTATATCAGAACATAAAAGGCCAGTATTAATACATTTTACTCAACATATAGGGCAGTACTGTACTAGAAGGAACAGCTCTACTGGGTTGACCAAAAAGAGAGTAACAAAAACATGCCATTTGTTCCTTGGATGCCCTGTGTTGATGGTATTTCCCCACAACACACATGCTATATTTCATGGAGTGGCTTACATTTCACTGTATGTCTGCACAGCTCCTATGAGAAGTACTAAGGGTTTTTCTTGCTTCTGTCTTACTAGCTCAAGAGGCATTTTTTCTTCCAGAGTTAACCATCATCTCAAAAGGGCTGAAAGTCACTACCCCCGACATAGCTCAGTAAGAAGTCTAGCTTCCTGACACTAATTCTTTTTGATGTAACACTCGTCATTAACAGTATCATAATTAAAACCTAACTGTACTTCTCTTATAAACCTTATTTCAAGAATCTTATATAAATCTCCATTTACCATAATTATTTCTCTAAAGTAATGTAATTTTCATTTCCTGTACCACCCAACTTGACATTCAAACTTTCTCAGGTATTTCTCACAGTTATTGGGGAAATGTATGCCCACATTTGAGAGCAGATTAGGAGCATTTCTATGTGTAAGTGGGGACCGCAAGTGTCGCTTTGCCTCCACCTCACTATCCAGTCAGATGTAGAGATTCATCGTGGTCACTGGCTTAAATAAATGTTTATCACACATTTTTAGCATTTTACAGCTAACATCTTACAATTTCTAATCAGTTAATTCAAAGAAAATAAAGAGCAAAATTCTTTTACAATTTTAAATTATAGTCCCACACTGCTCCTCCCATGAACACACGTGTTAATTTCGATAGTGCTTTTGTGGAGTTCTTCTGCCATCAGTCACCTGTGTTTGTTTATTCCTGCTTTTAGGTCATCCTCTTTCAGTCAGCTCTCTCTATAGCTCAGTAATATATTACAGTCTTTTCTCCCAGTATTGATCTTTCTGTTGCCATTCTTGCATTAAGGTTATAAGACTGCACTGTAAATCCACACCGAGTCTAAAATTAGTGGTGAATAGAACCAACATGTTAAGCAGCTTCATACTACGTCACACTAATTTCTTAAATTACCACTGATTTTTTGTGAGTATTGGGTATTCAGTGTAGATTTAGAACGCTGTTAGGAGCTATTCAAGTGTATATGGTTTGAGAGTTGCCTCTCTGAGACCTGTGTCTTTCCCAGCATGATGCTGCTGGAGCTAACATCAGAAGAGTTGTCTGAAATATCTTGGTAGGAAAGGAAAGTCTTACCGTTGAGTCATTCTTTAGTAAAATTCTTATCCATAATACCATACCATAAAATAAATTAAGAAAGTGAGTTTTGGGGACTACATGTTACAAATTTCAAGTACCAGCATCACTGGCTAAAATATTCTACAATGATAGTTTCTGTTGCTCTGTCCTCACACTCCTCTGGGATGGTTGGATAAACTCCAGCATCCTAGATTCTAATTCTACTATGTTGCATTACTTTGGCCCTGCCAAGAATTGACAAAATAACAACCATAAATAACATAAAACAAAGCCGGCTTCCAGAATGCAACAGTGTCTCCCAGCCAACCAGAACTGATAGAAAGCATTACTTTGGAATGCTGCTCTGCCTTATGTAAACCTTAAACTAAATTAATGAGCTGCTTTTTGTGCTTTCCAAACAGGGTATTAGACCATTTCTGCAATTTTTCTTTCCTCTGCCCTCCACTATAATCACTGTCTTGCTAGGGTAGTGCTTCAGTATGACATTCTTCATCAAGAACAGCTTTTCAAGCACTTTTAACCATTCTTGTGATAGTGGCAGTCTTATGTGAGATAAAGACAAAGCAGAGCTATATGTTATCATTATAATGTGGGCACTTGACTGAATGTCGCTTGAACAGTTCTCCTACTGCCTGCATGTAGACATTCAATACGACAGCCTAAAATCATAGATCTCACTCCAGAGTCCTACAGAAGACTCTAGTGGTAGATAAGCAATTTCTCATACCTGCACTCTCCTCCTCTAGGGAAGCAAGGCTCACACTGCTTTATAATATTTGCCAGGGTCTTGGACATATCTTTCAGACAAGTCGTAAGTACAACTTGAACAAAATTGAAAAGCAAAATTGTAAATTGTAAAGCAAAATTGTAAAGCAAAATTGTAAAGATCTGTGATCATTTAAAATTGTCATATTATAGTGTATTGTATGCTCTTATAGAAATTTGTTAAACAATAAAAAAATGGATGTTTTGTGGCAATTAGCCAAAAGTAAATAACACATCCTTGATGTGTATATTAGTTTGTACTGGAAAGGAGGGACAGAGGAAGAGTTGAGTCTTGGGTTGAACGAACAACTGTTTGAAGAGGGAATGAAGCCAGTCTATTTGATTGTCAGTTTAGGGAACTGAAACAGCTGTTTGAGAAATCTTCTTCATCCTGTTCAGTGAAGTAGGAAGACCAGCACCAAAGATTCAGTCAGCACCAAAAACTGGCAGAATGGTTTAACTCTATAGTTCACTGGCAGGTTTACTGAATGATGAGGGAAATATTTTTAAGGTCTCAAGAAAAGTCAGCCAAGGAACTTGGAAGAATTCTTCCTGTTTCACTATGTCTGTATCAACCTTCTTTTTCCATCAGCTTGAATCCAAATATTGCCGCCCTTTTTTCTAGAAGGCATAGCCAGCTGGCTTCTTGCATTTAAAAACCCAATGTACGGAAAACGTTATGAGAACTACATACAAGATATTTCTTGATTTGCAGTGTCACATTTCTGAAACTGCTGACTAGTTATACATAACACAGTTCCTTCCTCACCACATGTTTTGTGATAGAAACCTGTTCCTCCGACAATAAACTGAGGGTCACTTCTTTTGTTTGAATTTTTCTTTGTACAATCAGGAACAAGAAGGGCTCATTTTAAATCCTAGAAACTAAAAACTAAGTCTGAGCAACAACATCTAAAATCATTTGAAGATATGAATCACATATATTATGTCAGACAGAGCATAATTACAGTATAAGGTTACCCAGTACTTTAAACTCCTACTTGCATTTAAATTCTTTAAAATTTTACTGGAAACACCTATATTTACAAATTACAAAACCAAAGATACTAAATGTGTTTAACACACATCATACAGAACACTTGTCAGTTTAAGGTTTGAAGCCAATTTGAAGCATGTAATGAATTTATATCTGGGGTATGACATCCTGAGGCACAGTTAATGAGATTGTCTTATGTAAGGCTATCTGGTAATATGATCATCTCTAATGAGATTACGCTGAAGTAATCCCTTTACAAATTAAATTAATGAATGATATACATTCACAATGCAAGAACACAGAACTAAAATGTGCTCAAAACATTTTAAGGTTAATCTCAAAGGATTTCTCTATCCCTCTTAGGGCCAAGTTATTATGTATATAATAATGTATTACATTAAATCAGAGGAGGCAAAAAACAAGGAGACCCACAGGAAAGAAAATGTTGCCAAGAATAGCATACTATCTTTGTGAGTATCACATGTCTTTTGAAAATGACAACCAAATAATTGAACAGAAAACAGCTCCTGCCTGGAGCCTAGTACTGGATACTGCAGGTACGAGAATCAAAGGGAATACTAAAATTTAGTATTGAATCTGCTGAGTTGGAGAGAAAAGGCAAGGGAAAATTATTTACTAGGCTGCTGAAAAAAATACACATAAGGAGAACAGAGAGTAAGTATCAAAACCGGACATTGCAATGAGAGGTTGCATTCAGCTCTATCAATCAGAAAGGGAGGTAAGTGGGAGATTTAAAATGGAAGGTTAAATTGGAGGTAAGAGGGAATAGATATAGGTCATTACTGGTTTAAACCTTTTATCTGTATGTTGTTTGCTGTTATGAGAAATGAACCCGGCTATAAGTAGCTTCTTTCAGCCACTTGATTGTTGTGCTATTAGGAACTGCACAGGATATCAGGGACACTATGGTAGGGTTTTTGTGAAGATCTTGTGTTTACCTCATTGATAAGACCAAACAATCATTAGAAGATATGGCACAAAGCATATCTCTTGTAAATTTTCTGTAATAGCATTCAATGACGCATTTAATTGCCATAAAGGCAGGAGCCAGCATACTGTGAATATCCTGACTTGCCTCCAGTTTTGCCTTACTGGGAAACGTTTGGTAGCATTGTTGTTTTTCATGAAATAATTGCAAAAGAGCATTTCTGCCTTGTTGGGTAATGTTTATTCTCTGCCTGTTTCTGTCAGACTGATCCAAAAATGTTTGGTACTAGAGACTTTTTTCCCCTGATAGTAGAGGCATTTACCCAGCAAGTGAGTTAATTTCTCCTCCACTTGAAGCATTTGAAATATCATTTAACCTGACTTTGAAGAACTTAAACCTAAGCATTGAAGTGATCTGTATCACATAGCCAAAGTCAGACATCTAACAGAATGTTTTGGTTACTAGGGTGCAGAATCCCCTTTCTTCTCCTTGTCTTCCTCCCAGCTACCACAGAACGCATGCTCTTCCCTATGCACGCAGGAGCACCGGTGGCAAGCAGGACCCCTCCTATTTGGCATCCCGCTCAAGAGTCTCTCTGTGTAGGTGTCATTGCCATGCCTTTGCAATAACTTTATCTTAGGTCCTCTGGTGACTGCTTGATCAGAGAACATTGTTTGGTACTACATAAAAATGGAAGATTTTAAAAATCCCGAAGTGAAAGAAAAAGTAGTTAATAAAAGCAGCACAGGGTGACAGTGGAAAAGACTATATAGGAGATAGTACTTTTTGTGTGTGCCAACTTCCATCGAATTTGATGTGTTCAGTCACTCTAAAGGGCAGGCAGAAAAGGCTAACTGCAACACTGCAATCTGGGAAGTTGAGGATACTGTTCTCCACATGAAGTGAAAGATTATGTGGAAGGAAAGTTGCAAAATCTGATCGTGACTGAGATTTGGCTTTTCCAATTGGGCAAGGGACTTTAAAGCTTTCATCATGGTGGAATACCATCTGAAACAAGGCAGTAGGAAAAGGACATTGCTTTCACACATTGGCATTTGGTAAAGTGATGCCAAAAGGATACTAAAGCAACAGGTTTTACCATGTAACCGTGACACCGGAGAGGAAACATTAAAGTCAGTAAAAGCATTATAGCAAAAATGGAATCAAATTAAATCACTTCAGACTAATGCCAGCCTGGTCCTGTGGATGGACAGCCTGTCAAAGCACATTAGGTGTGCTCCTGGAATGTGTCCTCCAGCTTAGTTTCTTCCCAGAAGAATCCAGTGCATGTGCTCTGCGGCTGCCGGGTGATGTGAGACAAAGCATAGTACGTGGGATGGTGGGGACATTTGCTTCATAACTGCACTCCTGATCTCAGCTAAAACATTAGTGTAGACACACCCCCAGGACTGCTGAGGAATGACCAGTTAGGTTAGCTCCTTTTCTGATTTTAATGCATTGGTAGAAAAGAAAAAAAGCACAACATTACTTCTAGTACAGGGAATTGACTGACTCTACCTTCCCCTGCAATTACAGGACTATTCTGAAGTCAGTTGTGCCTAAATGCTACATTAAGCAATGTTCAGATCTCTAAAGCTGACTCGTAAGCCAATTTCGCATAGGATTTTTTAAAGAGAATCGGTCAACAGTATTAATTTCAATTAAAGCAGAAAGATTATAAGAACCAAGGCAGAATTTTTCATGCCTATAAAAGGATGCTTAATATGACAGGGTGGAATGTTCTCCCTGAATAGCAAAGGAAAGGACTAGGCTCACACTCTGTGTTTCTAGAGCCTATGGCATTAATAGTGCTTGTCAGTCATGAGGGATGTGCTGGTTTTGGCTGGGATAGAGTTAATTCTCTTTATGGTGGCTGGTACAGGGCTATGTTTTGGATTTGTGCTGGGAACACTGTTGATAATGCAGAGATGTTTTGGTTGTTGCTGGGTAGTGCTTGCACTAGTCAAGGACTTTTCTAGCCTCCCATGCTCTGCCAGGTGCACAAGAAGCTGGCAGGGGAGGGGACACAGCTAAAATTGTTGATCCAAACTGGCCAAAGGGCTATTCCATACCATATGACATCATGCTCAGTATATTAATGGTAAGGAGCTGGTCGGGGGGCATCACTGCTCGGGGACTGGCTGGGCGTTGGTCAGTGGGTGGTGAGCAGGTGTATCGCCTGGGGTTTTTTTGTGTTTTGTTTTGTTTTCTTTCTCTCTCTCTCTCGTTGTTTTCCTTTTCATCACAATATTATTATCAATACTATTATTATTATTATTATTTCTATTATTTTACTTTAGTTATTAAACTGTTCTNTTATTATCAATACTATTATTATTATTATTATTTCTATTATTTTACTTTAGTTATTAAACTGTTCTTATCTCAACCCATGAATTTTCTTGCTTTTGCCCTTCCGATTCTCTCCCCCATCCCACTGTGGGGGTGGGGGAGTGAGTGAGCGGCTGTGTGGTGTTTAGCTGCCTGTCAGGTTAAACCACAACAGTCTGCAGATAGTATCTGTATCAAGTGAACTCAGTAATATGTAGATCATGTTCTTATTCAGTCCTAGGCAATAGGGTACTGAAATAGTGGATTCTTTAGGATGTGGTAGAAAATGGTAGGACCTCTCTGTTCATCTTCCTTATTTACTGCCCATTCTATAACAGTGAAATCATGTCAGACATGGTAAGTAACTAATCCAAACTAATTCAGCTTGCCACAAAGCAACGCAGTTGCCTAAACCAATTACGTTTTGGCTTAATTTCTGTCCCCTTGAAAAAAATCTAATAAAAAGTGGCTGTAAAACTTAAAATATGTCTGTAATGGCAAAGCAATAAATAAATGACTTTATGTAATAATCAAGAATAATTTTCTATTTGTCTGAGAAAATCCTGTCCAACCTGCATTATTAGGAACCCCCAAAAATGTGGTCCACCCAGGTATCATACAGCGTTAAATAACTACAGATACCTTTGGTCATGTTTATGGCTACTAATCATTGCCTTAAGACTTCCTGCACGTATAGAGTGGCCAGAAACAGGACTGTATCTCAGCTCTCATTCAGTGTCACAATAAAGCAGGCATGATGATAGAGCAAATGTATGTCTTACAGCAACTGGATAGCCATTCGAACAAGTTGGATCTCTTCTGAACAAACAGAAAGCAACTGACATGCCTACGTTCCTTTAGAATGAACTCATGCTGACATTATAAGAGTTTAATCCCACTTGCAGATGTTTCTTCTCTGTAGAAACTGAAGTCAGAAAAGAGGGGTTTTGTTACAGTGTGCAACTTGACAACTGGTGTTCCCAAATTTCTTGAATGTCAGAATGGCACAGCAGTCACCTAAATAGGTATTTTACTGACCCTTTACCTGATAGATTTTTGTATGCCTGATAAAATTTTCTGGTTTTGTGCATACCGTAATATTTACACTCATGGTCCTGCCCAAAACATATGGAAATCATGTACCCTGAGTGTGCCAAAAAATGACACAGTAAGTGCAAAATGAAATAATATTATTTTCTGCCATAGTTACAGGTAGCATTCATGCGTTTAATACATGTTTAGCTAGATGTCCACCACTGCAGCATGACTTTTGTCTCATTCTTGTGCCCACCTTTTTGGACAGGAACTTGCAAGCTGGTTTTGAATTGCTGTCCCCAGAATGTGTCTGGGAATGCCGTCAGACAGAACTAAAACAGAAAGGTCACCAGCACACTTGACAGAGTGGAAGGTGCTAAGCCTTTAGGATGTTGGTCATGCAGTGTGTTACCTAAAGAGGTCACCCCACTACAATCCTTCTTGCTCTCTGAATTTCAAAAAGATTTCCATGCTGGACTATTCAGCACTCTTGGGGAAGACTCTGCCTCCCACTGTAACAAGATTAAGCTCATTCCATAACTCTCTGGACACTACCTTGGGATCTTGACTGGATTCCTGCCATCCTGAAATCAAGATCAAGCATCTGCTGTGCCATTATCCAGTCTTGGCATATGCATCCCTTAAGAAAGGATATTGTGACATAACCACTGGAGCACAAAAGCCCTTACTGACTTAAAGACCCACAGGGCTATTGCCATCTGTTTATTAATTAGGTGCACTAGGTCCTGATCGTTACACATGGAATCAACCAAGCTGTGGGTGGCTCAGTCCACCGGAATGCTATGGTTATAAGGAAAGGATTTTCAAGAAATAGGAAATAAGTATCCTTGTTTGAATTGCCCTGTACAATGTCTCCCATTGTTTTAAATCCAAATCATTATTCCACCCCTCTACTAAATGTGTCAGATGAGCCCTCTGTTCCTGTCTTGCTGTAAAATCTATATTTCAGAAGGGAACACCACTATAGGGTAGATTGATAATTTCAACTTTCTTCCTCATATTTTCATGCTTTTATTCACCATGATATGTCGGTGGGTTTTTTTTGTTTTAATCAGTCAAGACCATCATTACCCACCATGTAGAATCTCCTACTGAAACCAATCATTCAACAAGCAAAAAGTAAAAACTCCCTATGAACATCTTTGGATATTTCAACATATATCATTATATATTCTTTGTTTGTTTGAAAGACATATCCAGCAAAGCCACAAACAATCTGTGTGTCTCTCCTGGAACACTGTAAAACTGTCAGTGTGATTTTTGTTAGACTGATTATTATTAAATTTATAATCCTTATATAAGCATATAGTTCTCACAGTTCACAATATACCCACTTTGTATCTTACATCTTCTATCCCTTGGAAGAGAGGATCCTCTACTGAAGAGGATGTATCTTGACTCTTGAGGCTTTTTAGCAGCACCCTTTAGTGTAACAAGAAGGCAGTGGGAATTTCCAGTTGGCCCTTCCCCTCTGTGTCCCTCCAGGTCAGACAAAACTTCCGTGTGGCCAGAAGGCAGATCATAGAATCATAGAATCATGGAATGCTTTGGGTTGGAAAGGACTTTTAAAGATAATCTAGTCCAGCTCCCCTGTCATGGGCAGGGACATCTTTCACTAGTTACTGAGTATACCTCTACTGCACAGTAAGAGCCTAAGAATCACCAAAACTTTTTTTTTAATACTTTAAATAGTAGAGTACTTCCTTACAGCACCACACTAGATAAATAGATATGATCTTGCATTACAGTTGCATAACTCCCAAGCATCAGTCCTTCCAATAAAAATATTTCTACATCTGACAAAATAACAGTAATATGGCAAATACTGCAGAAAGCATATATGTTACTGTAGAAACCCCTAGATAATGCCTTCAGAATGAAGGCAATTTTAATTATTTTAATGTAAATGCATTCTGACCTCTAAAAGTGGGGTGGTTTAAGATTCTTAAAGGTGTTTCTTAACTACCACACTATACTATTTCTTGTAGGATGGATTATTGAACAAACTGATCCATACTGCTACCTACAGAGTATTTTTATTTTCAAGATCTAAAACAGTCCCATGGACCCTGGAGCAAAACAGAAGGAATTTTGCAATGCAGCAAGTTTGAACTTTAAACCTCTATGGAAATGAATTATGCATATGGATTGTATGTACAGTTTCAAGCTTTAGAAATAATCTTTAGAAATACTGCTATTTATGATAGAGACGTTGCTCCAGAGCATTAATGTGAGGTAACATAACTCTATGGGAGTTAACATTGCTAAGGAAAGGGATGAGACAAATAAAGGAAAACTGGTAATAGACAGGCAGAGATTTTTTCCTTGTAATTGGAATAGGAGATATATGGAAATAAGGAACTTTAAACAAGGGGAAAAAGATATCCTGCTAATTCATCAGCTGTCCAACATGAGCATGAAGAAGTTTGAACTATCCAGTCAAAAGAAATAGTCAGCATGCACTCTAATTTCAAAGAAGTAAATTACCAATAAAGAAACCAAATATAGGGGGTTTTTTTCTGGAGATAAAAGTGCTCTGACAGATTTGAATAATGTCTTTTGTTGTACAACGGATGGAACTGAAATACTTACTTTCTAGTAAAATATGAAAACTGGTGTATTGTTGTCAATACATTGAAATTTGAATAATAAGTCCTTTCAGGATTAACCCTCTGCCTCTCATTGCTCTATTTAGCAGGTGAAAAAGAATTTTTTGCAGAGAAAGGTTGCTGTACAAGCTTCTTTGCTCTAATATACATTTAGTAAAAAATATAATTTTTTTTTGAATGTGAATCAATGCATGCCTCTTTTAATCAATGCGAGACTTTTCATTTTGTAAAATAACTTTTGTTCAGGCACCGTGATTGTGTACAAGGAATAAAGGCCGAAGTGCCCACAGTGCACAAAAACAATTGTCTCAGAACTGCACATTTCAGTAAGAACATGGCACTGATTTCTTTTCTTATGATGGAGTTATCTATCTGTAGATGATGCTCTCACTTGTCATATTTGATCATATATTTCTTATCTGTAACCCAACTACAAAAATCCATCAGTGCTCAAGATTTATCCCCTGCCTTAGACCTTTCCACAGACAATTGAAGGCTGTTCTGTGCCCTACAGTCAAACTTTCCAGTCTTTAAAGTACTGGGAGAAACATTCTTAACGTCCAGCAATGATTACTAGTTAAACAAAAAAGCTTTATATGGCCATACCATGATACGTTTGAGAATAATGTTGTAAATTTAAAGGCATATTTTACATCACAGTATGCTTTAGGCAAACTTAAAGTATTCATTTTACTTGTAACTATTTATGCATTTATACATACATATAACCCTTTATAGTTTTAAAATAGATTATTTATACAACATTGTCACGTTATAGCAAACTAATGATTCCAGAAAAGTACATTTACAAGCATTCTGAATAAGGAAAGCAATTTTTAAAAGTGTATTGATTTGTCTAAAGTGTTAAATGACATAATAGCCATACACTAAAGCATTGAATAATTTAAGTAAATCAATGTTTTCTGAATTTCATACAAGTACAAACTGTCTTGGGTGATAAAATAAATCAATATAATAAAAAAATTGAGTAGTATATAATGATGAATGTATGGGCTGATAATAACCAGAGGTAAAAACTCATTTTATCATTGTAACAAACAACTTCCAGTCATCTTTTCTCTATTATTCCCATCAGAAAACATGATACTCTATAGCAAATTGATTTTAGCCCTTAAATAACTTTTCATTTGAAAGACACCTCACTGAAGTATAAGTATAACCTTTTTCAAATTATCATCCCGGATATGGAATAGTTATGCAGATTCACTGCTATTAAAGTTATTTCATACAATCTATGGTTCCTAAACAAGGACATATTCTGTAGACCTAAAGGAAGATTCACTTCCATTCTTGAATGACTACCACAACATTTTCTTTAATTAATGTCTCCAGGGCAGAAGGACACTGTTTCAGATGTTATAAATTTTAAAAATACATTTATATATTTTTTTACTAACAATAACCTCCTTCTGGCTACCTTCCAGAAAGTACAGAGTTAAAAAACAAAGAAGAAATGCATACATTTAAAAACTGTTAATAATATTTAACATAAGAAGTGCATCAATTAATTTGAAAAGTTAACAGAGATAGTATATCTGTAGAACACCGTAGAAGATTTTTGTTATAACCATATTTATGAAACCTATTAAATTCTTGCTAAGTGGTAAAAAGGCTTAAAGTAAACTTCTAATTATAAATTGCACAATACTGTATTCATTCAGAGATTTGTAGATTCAAAAGTCTTATAGAAATATTATGATGAACTTATACACCTCTGAATACAGGTGGACATGTAACCAGAATAACCAGAGTATCTTGCCTTTGAGACCTACATCTAAAACCTCTAAACACCTAAAACATCTAAAAAAAATGAGAAAAACTGAATAGCTTATTCTGGGAAACCATGTGAAGGAGAAGAACATTTGTTTGATTGTCTGTTTTGTTTTTTAAAAAAGGACTAAATGAAGAAGCCTTCAGTATTAATACTAGAAGTAAATATAGTATCTACATCAGCCATATTTTATATATTTGAATCCCAAACCGTATAGAAGATGTAAGAGGATTTCAACCTGAGTAATTTTTTTCCAGCAAATTTTATTTTTGTAAAAATCTAATTCAAAATTTGTTTAACCAAAATCAATTTCATTCAGAATAATTGAATGGTACTTTTAAATATAAATCATACTTTCTGCATCATCTCTCAATCTTATAGGATTCAGCAGTAGCTAGTCACATCAATTTGAGGAAAGAGAGCTCTGTTTTAACTTTGTTTGAAAGGAGGGAAAAGAAATACTATATAAACATGAAGTCTCTCTGCCTTTTATTCTAATTCAATGTTCCTTCCTACAAGCAGTTCAGAGCAAATTTACATCAGTAAAGATGTTATATAAGAGACAAGATTATAATTCAGCTTGAAGGCCTTTGGAGTTTATATTATATGAAATGGACTCTTTATAAAACCACAATATCTCTACTGTTATTTTTATAAAATATACTTTTAAAGAAAATATCTAGAAAGATTATGTTAACCTTGTATGACAAAATGCTTTACTCCATACT
>WAAD01022663.1:21021-36597 GCA_013389945.1 Fregata magnificens
GTGGGGCCGCGGAGGCTGGGGTGCCGGGGCCGCCCCGTGCCCCGCGCGCCGGACCAGCCCTGGGAACGGGCTGGATTTGTTAACGCCGTAAGGGTGGGCTTGATTGTTGTAACCTGTTTTACCCTAAAACCACTCCAGCATATTGTCGATATCAGCTCGATTTTTGAGCTGTTTCCCCTGGACCTTCTGTTCTTTCCCTGCTTAAATTAATGTTAAGCATGAATGCTAGATGAGAAATTAGGTGGAGACGTAATGGCTTGACAATACAAATTATCAACGTTAAATCACTTTTCTCTGGTAGGGTCAGACTCCTTGGAACACCCCATCTGTTTCACCTCTCTTGAAGCTAGGCCTGGTTAATAACTCACCATGAGAATCTTCTCTTTAAGAAAAGACAGTTTCACTCATCCCAAAAATATCCTTGAACTCAAGTTCAGAAAATAGTTTTTCCAATTTAAAAAAATCCCAAACGCCAGTCTTACATGCACCTGAATTCACCTAAGAGGAGCTAGGCACAATTTACAAAATCTCTGTATGGTAGAGCACTGCCCTGGGTACTCTATGGGAATAGCAAGGTGTGGCTTTAAAATACATGCTGCTTAATTCAGAATAAGGACTTGAACCAACATAACCATTATCAATTTTCCAACTCATAAAGCATAGAGTAATCTTAGGTATCCTCTTCTATTGAAACTGTTCCCTTTTGTATAAACTATTTAAATATTAATCCGATTGATGTTTAAACTCATGTTTCTGTATCCCATATGCATGCCCACTGGGCTGTTAGGATCATGATTCTGCCTCCAGCTCTGTTTTCTGAAAAGACACCTAAACCCATTTGCCAGGAAACGATACTTGAACCAACAGTGTCTGATGTAGACTCTTTTTAATTCACCCTTCTCAAAAAGAAGTGCTTAACTGTCCATTCTGATCATCTTAGAAAATGTTTCTCCCACTTGATCACAGAGCCAAAAAAATAATCCTTTTCTAGAAAATGACAAAGTAAAGAGAAAGTCATGGGCTAGTTAATTTATCGGCTGCTTTGTTTTGCTGGAGTAACTGAACCTGGTATAGATCAGTTTCTTC
This sequence comes from Fregata magnificens, assembly GCA_013389945.1. Lineage (NCBI taxonomy): Eukaryota > Metazoa > Chordata > Aves > Suliformes > Fregatidae > Fregata > Fregata magnificens. Next base: position 22,108 of record WAAD01022663.1, read on the forward strand.
CCTCTTCCTTGTTTTCTTAGTATCTTTTCTGTTTTGCACACCAGTATTCAGAGCATAAATTCCCTTTGTTGCCTGCTGTATCTACATTCTCCTTGCTTTCAAGCCTCAAGCTTTATTGCACAAAAATACCAGCTTTGGATTCAGTCACCTACTCATAAGGTTGTAGAACAAAGTTTAAAGATGCAAAGTACCCTCAGAAATCAGGGGCAAACGAAGAGTTCAATAAGGTGGTAATATTTTTAAACCACATTAAAGATTTTTTAAAATGTGAGATTAACAGTACTCCATTCCCCTTAATAGATGCTTTCCAAAGTCTCCTTCCCTGCTGACTTATTCTGTATTTTCTGTATCTACTTCATCTTGCCTCGTTAGCTTCTAAGCCTCCTTAGTTAAGTTGATCTAGTGCAACAATCAACCTCAAAGAGAAGCATTTGTTATTTTGATCTTATTTTTCATCATTCAGAATTTGTTATGAAGAATGACCCCTTTCAAAATCCACCTCTGCTGCTCTTGCTGAAACTGTTAGAACAACCTTAAAAAAACTGATAAATGCAGGTGATCTATTCAGTTCCGCTGAGACTAGGAAAAACTGTCCTAACACTGACCACCAATTGCAGGTAGCTTGTCGCTTCAGTCCTTTTGAGAACAACAGCCGATGATAGCTATTTTGAAAGAAACATCTTGAAATTCTTCAGATAAATTATGGTTTCTTTCAGTCAAGAGGAATGTGAATTTAAGAAGAATAATAGGAGAAAAAATGCACTGATGATAATGGGATTATGATTATTTAAAATACATATTTAAGAGATCTCTTACATTTAAGTCAGCATACTTAAATTATTCCAATTGGTTTTAACAATGTGGGAAATTTGAATACTCATTTTTATTCTGCTCCTTAAACCATTAGGAGAGAAGGCCTGATACTGCGTGTAACATTTCTAAAAAGGATTTTTTAAAATTCTACACTATGAGATTAGTTTAAATGTTTCCATTAAAATCATTCCATACCCCAAGAAGAAATACTGAAATTTTAGGAGGAAAATTCTGAAAATGCTATTAAAATTCTATAAGCACCGCCATAATAATGACACGTTATTATCTTCTCATTCTTCTGTTTTCCTCTTTAAAGTCATGAGAAGTTATTTTTTCTTGGTGAATCATTAGAGTTCTTCCCCCTTCTCCGACACTTCAATTAATCCAAGTCACACTAGGCTTCCACAATATAAAATAAATCAGTTAAATTAAAAGTCAGTTCTCTCTCCTGGTTTCAGAGAAAGCCTTAAAATACGAACCAAACATAATCAAATTCAGCAATGCTTGCCTTCGCTATGAGCCTGCAATCATATAAGTGAGAAATTTCCAGTGACACGTGCAATGACGGGTGAGTTGGGAGACCAGTGATGACAATTTAAATCTTAGTACTGCAAACTCTGACACAAATGTAGAGGAGAAGGTAGAGGATTACACAGGGCTTTTGCATTACGGTCTAAAACTACTCATGTTGGGAGGTATTAGTATTTTTTTCTGTGACTCAGACATGACATTTAAATGGCTAGAGGATCAGAGAAAGGTTTTTAATTCTGTATGTAGTCTCTGCAGCTGGGCAGCTCCTTTACTTTAAGAATATGGAGGGCTATAAAGGCAAGGATGGCATTTTCTTTCTCTGCCCCAAGTTTGTCTGCACACACAGGCAGGTATCACTGAATCAGGTACGCTCAGTCACGAAGCTCTACTTTGCAAACTGTAAGGGAAAGAAGCATATACAGAGATAATTTGTTTAAATAAATCTCTGTTCTGACGCTAATTGACAGTAGCACCCAAGGCCCGAGGCACGAACCGCTTATTATTAGCGTTTTTAGCAGCACTGAAAGACCAACATGCTTCATAAGCCCAGTAGGATTCACACGATCATATTCTGAATAGCTAAACAGCCTGCGATGTCGATGTCTCAAATGAATAGAAGACGTCTAGGGGAAAGAGCTTATTAAGGGACCACCCCTTTTCTTCCTAAAGATAAAGCCTTATCTCCAGCAATTTGAGAGCCTGACTGCTCTGCAGTCTATTCCAGTTTTCTATTCTGGCTGTTTAGTGTAGGTGCTCTACATGGTTTTGTATAGTAACAGTAGTTTTCTCTGTTAACAAAGCTGGCTTAAGAGTTTCCTGCGCCCTCCCCCCAGCCCAGGCGCTTGTTCCCACCTCTGCGCCACTGTTCGCTGCCTCCTCAACTGTGCTAATTCAACTCTTTGTGGGCCACATTATAAATCAAATGAGTGAAATGATCCAGTTGTTTGTTTTTTTTTTTTTTAAAGCTGTTCGCGCACACATAGATACACATACACACGTAAAAACTCAGATTTATTTCAGTGATCCAATTTACAACACAACCCACAAACAGCTGCATCGGCACAATCAAGGGGACAGCGAACTGTGATGAAGGAGCAAGAACAAGAGGGCAGAGCAGGCAGGAAACTGCCTGGCTTAAACTGGCTTTCCCATTGGAAAGAAACCTTTGTATAAGTACACCCGGAGAGCTGAAAGCAAGCTGTTCCCCGAGCAGCGAGGCTAAGCAGAGCGGAGGGAGGAATTCTGTTTCACAGCTGGCAGGAACGTTTCAGGACTTGCACCGGAAGAGAGGGTTCTCTTGCAAAAGCAGCGAGCGAGATGGCAGTAACCTTGCTCCGAGGGGTCCTGTAGTGCTCCGTCCCCGTAGGCAAGTGGTCTGGTTATTGCCTTTTTAAGGGATTTTTTTTTTAAGCCAGAACATTTTGCAAATGCAGTTTAGAGCATAGCCACACAAACGGACGAACGGAGCGGAGACTGAGGGAAGGTAACATCCAGCGTGGCAGTGGGAAAAGAAGGGGGGACAGTGTCACTTTATAGCAACTCTGCCCACTGAAAGATTTGTAAGGAATATGCCATTTGTGTAGACCAGCTGTTACCTTAGGCCAGACATAATTCAAAGTAATGAGAAAGAAATGTGGGAATGGAAAGAGAAGCAAAAGCAACAGAGCTAAAAACAGAAAGCTATTACGGTCCATCAGACATGAAAGAATATTATTTAGGAAATAGCTAATTTGTGCCTGGTCTGGGCAGCTCAGTCCTCTCTTTTAGCTATGTTACTCCTTTTTTTTTTTTTTTTCCTTTTTCCTCATGTTACATCATTAGTGCCAAAACCCAAACAATCCCTGTCTGCTAAGCATGCCATACCCTGTGATGCTATTTTCCAAACCAAAAAACTACCTGAAGCCACATGAACATCATGCAAGATGACTCACAGACTGTGGGATAGGAAAAGAGGGTTCATTTTCAGAATATCAGCCATATCCTAATAGTATAAAGCCAACATATGAAAGCCTTGATCATTATAAGTGGCCTTTTTCCAGCATAAATGCATAATGTTTTGGTGCATGACATGACAGTAGTCTGTCATTATATTTTAGTATGTATTTTCCCAAAGAAGAACATCAACATGGGGAAGCACTGTCTTAGGCAGAAGTTTAGGAGGCACAAGAATTAAAAGACAAAAAAAAATCAGTGATTAGAAGGCTTATGCCATCTTTCCAAACAATGTCTTCTTGACACCTTTCCAAATGATCTGTGGCGTAAACTGCAAGTGGATGACTTCCAATGTCCATTGTATTATTATTATTCCAAGAACGACATCCTGGTACTCTATTCACATATGGAGATGCTCAGCATATGCAAGCTGAAAACCTTAGACAACTTTTAGAAATATGTACAGCTCTTTTAAAATTTTCATCCAGGGAATGTTATTCTAGTTTCCCAGAATGACAGCTCTCACTGTGTGGATGATGTTACTGATTTCTAGAGAGCGACGTATCTAAAGATGCTGTGCAGATGAATATAATTCCCGTAGTTCCTAATGTAAGAACACTGGAAATCAGGGATTCTCAAGACTACACTATGTTGTCAAGTCATTTGTGTTAACCTCCCCCAAAAAAGCAAAATAAGAAACATGATTTTGAAATGTTGAAGGTCTCATACAGTTTTCAAATGGTGATGTTGATTCCTTTTGTTCTGTTCTGCAGTGACTATCAAAGATTGATGGACCTTGTTCATAACAGGATTTTCCTTAATTGTATTTGACATATTAAGTATTTTTTAGCAGTTTGCTTGTGTTCACTGAAGCAATTAGTATCTCTTTTTAATTTCAAATAAATTTTCCTAAAAGTGTTTTGTAATATTTTTCAAAATTAATTCACCACCAGGGGGCAAAGAACTATTTCTCCAGAGAGAACATTTTATATCGGTTTCATAGATGCATGACCCTTCCAAGGTCCTTTTCCACCCCACAGTAATTGCAGATGTGATTAAAAAAAAAAAGTGTGCAGACCTAAAAATACACCAGAGGGACATCGTTACCATTTTTTCCAACTTTGCTCTAATGTTAAGACAATAGCTGGGAGAGCAAACTGGAGGACCACGAAGAGGTGGTACAAGATGGCTGCTACGTGAGAGCTGCTTCTTTATGCACGTGGTTTTACCACGCCTCTGTCAGGTCCCACACTATGCTGTGTTTGTACAGGAAAAACGAGAACCATCTAGGCACTAAATAAAGTAACAATAGTAATTCAGTGATACCTGCAACCAGCATCCTAACACTTATATTCTATTCCAGTTTATTTTCATTCCCTGCACAATTCTTTCAAGTGCTGCTTTGTTCCTGCTTGGTCCCTCCTTGTATTCTTTGCTTTACCACAGAGGAGCTGATGTTAGGGATAATTAAAAAAAAAGAATTTGATTTGGCAAATGAATGAGTTTAAATATCATCAGAGAATTCGCTTACTGTTATGACGAGAGAAAATCTCACATGATACAATCCCATTTGTCAGTACGTAACACTCATGTCCCATTTATTAAAATGGTAGTTATGTCTGTTTGTGACATTTGCTAAGATACCCTCCTGAGAAAGGAAGATACTAGCACCATAAAATGTTGGAGAAGAGAAAATCTGTCAGTCAAATCCAAAACCAAAAATACATCACCATAAAATAAATTAGTACATGTAACTATGAGCATGCACAGAGATACTGTGCAATCAGAAGCACAACATGCCACAATACAAGGGAAGAGCTTGTTACAGCAAATGTATGTAGGGATTAATCATGGACAGCATTTGAGTTGTGAGAGATCACTTCAAAAAAAGGATTGAGTCCATTCAGAGAGTGAATTGAAAGCTACGAGAGATGAGTATAAACTATAATATCTACTCAAGACTGATGTTTCTGTACCATAGAATTTGTTTGTGGTAAATTGCTGTCCAGTTCAAAATTGAGGATAATACTTTGAAATTTGCTCAGGATGTTCAAAATGTTTTCTTCATAAAATAAAGTTAAATTTCAGGTGATACATTTTTCACATTTCAGGCTTGCATTAACAAAGTTGGCAGACTGTTGTTATACCGTGCAAAACCAGCAGAACTAACTAAACATATGAAGATCATCAACATGAGGTATGTGTACACGTATCTTTCTAAGAAAGATCTTGTAGAAACTCTTCAAATTCCACCTTAAATATAACAGTGCACTTAATTGTGATTGGGAAAAAAAATCCGTTGATGCCAGAGGAATTCCAGTCTATGCAGATACCAAAAAGAAATTCCTAGGAAGGCCAGTCTGGATTGGGCAATCACAATTACACACACAACAGAAAAAGTACATAGCTAGAAATCAATATAAGGAAATCAGGTTGGATTATTCCATTATTATATTTACCAAAAGGACACCTTTGAAATCCTACCCACAGCTACATATGCCAACACATATCTGCTAAAATAAGCATTATAATGCCTGATACAGCTTTTCTTACTTTTACATGATGTCAAGTAGAGATATATTTACTTCTTGCTGTCACTTGCTTCTATAAAATTAAAAGTTCAGTGTTAAACATATCACAGCATTTTGCTGCTGGTAGATTATATTTGAGTTTTTTTCAAATCATAACATAAATGGCCAAAATCCTTCCTCTACCTGTGCAGTTGTGACTTCCATTTGCTCTCAAGGAATATATTTCAGAAAATAGAGCAGGGCACGTCACTTTCACTACAAGTGCAAAAAGTTATTTTCAGAAAAAGAAATTACTGTCCAAAGCACTTTCTTTGCCAAAATTCTGCAGTATAATTTCTCACAAAATCCCATTAGCCAGTACAATTTCACCATAAGTAACCTCTCCAGTAAGTAGTCTTTAACAGAGCTTTAACAGCTCTCAACAATGTGGGGGTTTCATTGTTGTTGTTATTAGATTTTGCTGTGGTATGAATTTCACTCACTGCATCACAGACTAAAACAACAGAAAAGTAAAAATAAAGATTTCTCATACTAAGAACCTGTCACTGAAGATAAAAGGTGCCCTAAACATGAAGAACCCAAATGGTCCAGATATTAGAGAAGTGGATCACCTCTGGAGTTCTCCTGAAGCAATATATTTTTAGACAAAGCATGTCTGCTGTGAATAGTCATTTACAGTCCTCCTTAAATATTATTTGTTACTTAAATTATTTAACTTTTAAATTCCAAAATCCAAATATCTGAGCTTGTCTTGCTGCTTACTTTTCTCAGAATCACTGTAGTCATGTAGAAATATTTCATGTTCTGTCTATGTCCTTTAATCACTTTTTCTTCCTTCTGTATTTGCATTCTCTCTCATGTCCCCTGTGTCTGCTGTGTTGTGCTACCAAATAAATATTAAATATGTTGTGCTCATTTAGTTCTTCGTAACCAGGCATTCAATTCACACAACAAATACTTCTTCTGTGGGCAAATATTAGACAAGGAATATGTAATACAGAGTGTTATTTAGCAAAATATATTTAATGAATTCTATCAAGTGTGAGGTATAAATATTGACTTCTCCATGTGGCATGTACAGGAAGAAATCACTTAGTGGATGCTCCTGATACGTATTCTTGGTCACTGGCAGGCTGAGAAGGTAGCTTGCAGAGCAAAGAGTAGGAACTTGCACAGTGGCATTATCTGGATCCACTTTTATGTGTCGTACTAATGAGTCATCCTTTCAGCACAGAATATCAAAGTTACAAGACAAAAAAGACTATATTTAATAGCTTGTCAATAGCATGACAATCCTCCCAAAATCAAAACTATCTGTGAAAACTGGGAAAGCAACCACCTTTAATAGCTGTGCTAATGGATGTGATAGTTAAATTACAGATCCGCTAATTTGTTTCACTTGTGTTGCAGAGGCCAAACAATTATGCTCTTCTTTTTTGACCCATAATGCAAGCTCCAAAACTCTCTTATATCCTGCAACTATTAAGGAATTTGATGTCAAAGTCCCTTGCATGCCTTTAGGATATCCTTGAATACAAATATTAATGTTAAAGAACAGCCCTCTTACCCTTATTCCATTTGTCTCCAGATTTGCTTTTATAGTCAAATTCTATTTTTCAACTTTATTTTTGTTGTAAAATATTTATTTTGAAACAGTAAACAAACATCAGACTAACAGAGTTTTAATCAGTGCTAGATCAAAGTGCTGTTATCTCTGTCTACAGGCCAGCAAAGGACTCCATTATATCACTTAAGCACCATTTAGAGCTGAGTAGGTGATTTATTCTTGCAGCATGTTAGAGGAAAGGGCAGAAGAAATTCTCTCTGCAGTACCTCCTGCTGGGTACAGGCTGCCCTCCCACAACTCGCATGTCAGTGACAGATAATTTATGTCCCACGAGACATCGGTGATTGCGGTGCTATCAAACACAGGGCTAGAGATCGTAAGTATAAAGCCAGGATGGTCCCAGTTAACTGCATTGCGTGTGCTCACTTTTGTGCATGCGCAGCGAATCATATACATGGCAGGTGAAGCAGACAAACATCCAAATGAGCTACAGTTGTGAGGCTAATTGCTATCAACATACAGGAGAGCTTGTGTCCTACATGACGATCATATGAGACGCATAACTTTCATTCTGGATGCTCTGTGTTACAAGGGATGTCTGTCAATCCTAGCTAAGGAAAGGCATGACGCTTGCTCTTCCCTGCCCTGTATGGTGTACGGTTTGCCTGTGGAGAGTTCCTGATAGCACAGGAGCTGCCATCCTGCCTGCCCTCCAGCTTCAGAGACCACCAGCAGCTCCCTGTAGCCATCCTCCCCCTTCCCGGCACCTTCCCCTGCTGCTTTGCACGGCCTCCTCTCCCTCCCACTCCCCATCTGCCCCAGCCCCTCCATGTTCCCCTGGCTGCACACTCAGCCCGGCAGCCGTGCCACCCTCAGCCACGGCTCTGGAGAGGGAACCTGGGCATATTTGTCCCCTGTTGGCACATCCACATGCAGGGTGGCACCCAGAGCTGGGGCCCCTCTTGCTCTCTCCTGATACGTGCCAACAGCCACTCCTGCTGACTTTTCCGGGAGAAAAAAACTGATTTAGGCCATGCAGCTTGGGAATGAGGGTTTGATAACCTTCCAAAGGCTACTCATAATGGACAAGTTCCAACCAAAAGTCCTACACTACCATCCAACTTTCCTTTAACAAGGTAGCTTTTCCTTTTAAACGACTGGACTTTGGGGCAAAACCACCCTGTTCTGTCAGCAGGTCCAGCTGAGAAGATCAAGTGCTTGAGATCAAGTACTCTGGCCATGAAAAACAAGCCAAAGCAGGTCAGTGGAGCAGGAGATGTGTCTGTGACCACCTGCCCTCTGAACAGCTGACAGAGACGAGGAAGAGCCCTCCAGATGCTGTAGCTCATGGCAGGTATAGGAACAATCCTGTCCTAGTATTTTGCTGAAGTTTTACGTTGAAGAATGCAGTACATTCAAACACAAGAGGTAAAAAATAATGAGGTTTTCTGCTTAAAAGATTAACTGTGGATTTTTGGTGTCTGTTTTGATTTGGAATGATTTTTACTTATCCCTTGGGTACATATGTGACTGTTAGTATTGCCTGGTTTCCCAGGAGTATTAAAAAATGTAACCTAGGCCTTTCTGCAATTAAAAGCAAGCTAACTTGCCACAGCTGCGCCCCATGTTCAGGCCCGGTAGCAGACTCTGCCCCCACTCTCCACACTGCTTTTCCTGTTCCCACTGGGTACGACTAAAATTCAGCAAAACGGTGGCACTTCTGTAACTACGGTGCTTCCCGTCTGTGCCAAAATCCCGTCACCTCTGCAGCCTTTTTAGAGTACAGGAATACTGAAAACAAAACCAATCTGGAAAGAGGCATGAGTGTGGCAATGGGTCCCTCCTGAGCTGGAATTTCTGTGTCTCTTTCTAGAAAATGTTAAATACTGTTGTAGTCAGCTTCCTAAAATTTCACTCCATGGCTCACTGCTGAAGATGATAATCTATTAATTTACATTAAAAAGTATATTTGCCTCATGGAAAAGAATATTCAGCAAACATTTTGCAATAGTACGTACAGGACAACTAGACACACCATCTCCTCCTTATTAAGAACTGTACAAAGTAGCAATGGCAGTCAAGGTAAACTGTAAATGGTGGTCACGATACTCTTCTGGCTAACCTCGGTTATGGTATGGTTGATTCTGTCACTCTTTTACCCATATTTTTGAAGGCTGTCTCCTGGAACTGCACCTCACTCCAGAAAATCTTGGATACACCGTCAATCTATGTGCCTGTTAATAGAGTGATCTCAACCTAAAAGGAGAGAAATCATACTGGTCAGTTTAAATGTCTAAATTGCCTTTAGCCATCAGCTCTCTCAGCCAGAGAGCTGTAATTACCAAGAAATACCCGAGGAGGCACTTACCATTGTTGCTTTCTTTTTGTACTTCTCTGTTATATTTGGAGTTATGACAGATTATACTACAGTTATTATAAAGTAATATTTCCCAAGTGAAAAGACTCTTCACAAACTATTGTCTTTCTTCCTGTTTTCATTTTTGCCAGCAAGTCACCAAAACATTCGTTAGAAGGAGAAAGAAGCAGCATAAAGATTTATTTTGGAAAAAAGATTTTGCAGCTGAGGAAGGAGCAAATTGGATCTTATTGTTTTCTGGTTACATTTTGCCTTTTTCCTGAACAATAAGTGAAACAAAATGGTGGTTTCTCAGCTACAATGATTTTATAAATACAGTATTTAATTAAATCTTTTTTATAGTAAAGTATTGTACCTGTACTCTTTGTGCTTCTTGTAGATCTGAGGCTTGCCAAGTTTCACTCAATTAGAAGGAGATCAGTCATTCCAGAACTGAAAGCAGTTTTCTGGAATATCTCCATAAAAAACAACATTGAATAACTTAACTGAATGTAAGAACTTCTAAATAGTAAGGCATTACAAGCCAATTTTTAACCTTGGTCTTTTAAATTTGGTGCGTAAATACACCATTTCATTCCTTCCTCATCTAACTTCAGAGACAGTTTTAAGTACATAACACCTATGAACATTAAATAACACTCATGGTAAAAGGCACTTTAAGAAGCATTCTGGTTTGAAGTAGTTCTTGCTGCACTCACTCAGTGCTATCCACCTGATGGAGCAGAACACGCGGATCTTTCCCCAGCATTAGTTTCTCTTTAGTTATAATAATGATTTATTGTACTTCTAAATCCTGATTTGGAGTTCTGTCTCACTGCCACCTCAGAAGACGATGGAGTACCAGCAACGGAATACATACACAAGTAAAAGAAAAGATAGCGAGTAAAGAATATCTTAGAGAAACCACTAAAAACTACACTATGTCTCTAACTTTTCAGAAATATGCTAGAAAATTGAAGCAAAGCAGGGCAAGAATTTTTTCTATTCCCAAGAAGATGAAAAAGTGGCCTAAAAAATACTGCTGGTCAGGTGTACCCCTGGACCCAGATTAGACAAATAGCCTACGTGCAGGTGAGAAAGAACAAGACAGCTGTTACACAAGGCTAAAGAAATGAAGAGTATTCTTCAGTTACAGGAAGGTAAAGTTGAAGAGGTATCGGTTTCCTATAAGAAATCAAAAAGGAGATGTGTGATGCTTTATATGTATTAAACTGTAAATCCATAAAGAGGTGCAATTGCAAGACAAAACTGAAGACTCCATAGAGAAGTCCACAAAATACAATCAGAGTGGATTTGCAAGAAGTCACATAAAAGATTGCACAAAGGTTTGAATTAAAATACAGACCAAAGCAGCCTTTGGGCAAATCCGTTTGTTTGTAAGAAGTAAAACAATTCTGCAGAAGTCTGCAGACAAGAGCTGAAGGGAAGCAAAGAAGAGCTAGAAAGAATAAATCATAGCAGAAGTTTTGCAAGAGACTGCTACATGCAACGACTGGATTATCACTTTGAATATGAAAAGACTGCATACTATTTACAGTTGGACACAACACACAAGTAATACTATATTTGAAGTTACAGCAAGACTTTTGAAATTAAAATCTAATTGTGTTGAATACAAACAAGAAAAGCTCATCTCATAGGAATTGTGCTGTGGCAAATGTGAACTGCAAGCCAAGGCAAGACAAAATTCAGAAAAGTTAACATTTGCAGCTATTTCAAAAAATGAAGCACTGTATCTTTTTTAGGACTGGAAATGTCAGATACTAGATGATAAAGCAAATACTGAAGAAAAACACAAGTCTGGAAAGCAAAAATATGAAGAGAAGGCAGAACATAATGAAATGGATAATTGAATAGAGAAGTAACATAGGAAAGGTAGCTTATCTGTAACTCTTTTTCTTTGAGATGTGTGGTTGAATGTCACTCATACTGTCAGCATAGCTATATCCAAGCAGAGTTGGCCAGATAATTTTTGTCTTGGTGCAAGAGACACGATATCAAAGGTATGCCAGACAGCTCAGTCCTGGAAGCATGTAGCTTAGGAACAGCTGATGGAAGTCACTCTCCCAACTAAGAGAGAATTCTGACGCTATTTAGAAAGGTATTTAGGATGAGTATAAAGGGTAAACTCTAAAAGAGGTAGTATACAGGGGCCTGTTTATAAAGGCTACCATCTCCTTTTACTCCCTTGACTGAAATAACTGCAAGGCTGATTTCACTGAGAAATGAAGACTGGTACAAGATTTGGAAAGTGTCCTACCAAAGATATAAAGACAAGCTTACAAGGCAATGCGGAGCAAGCCCCCGATGGGAAGAAACTTTGGGGAGTTTCAAAAACATTCAGTGAACCCCAGTGGAAAACCCTCCACTTGTTGACACAACATGGGTATGACTGGCATTTCAAACAAGCTGATCAAAAAGTCCTGTCCTATAAATGATCATCATACATCAGCACACTTGCTGCATGTGCCCACTGAAATCTTGGCTGTTGTTTGTCAGGGTATCACCAACCAGGATAAACAGGTAAACTGTAATCCAGAGAGCCATTGCCTACTGCTGACTGGAGGCAAGCTCAGCACTAGGAGGTCTTGGCACTGAAAAGCAGTGTTTTAGGGAACTGTACCAAAAGCTTAGGAGTACTGGAGAAAAAAACTGCCTTAGGCCATGGAAGAATCACTACAGTCATATATTGTCTTACCTACTGGATGACTATGGTCATGAAAGAAATTTCTGGGAATGCATACTCCTCTGAAAAATCAAGAAACCATCTAACAAGGACTGTAGAGACCAACCAGCTCTAGGGCAGAAAGACTGGTACTTCCTGTGGACATCAAAGGCATAGGGGACAGCCTCTGGCTGATGGTAGAGGATATTCACCAAGTTGATTCAGTGGACTTCTTTCAAGGGACATAAAGTATCCTTTAATCAAAGGATGACTTTTAAATTAATGATGGTTTGAAGGGGCTTGGTCTATACCAGGAACAAGTCAATCTAAGTCCACACAAAATTCCTCTGGCCATGTTAGGGTGGAGAAGTAATGTGATAACAGAGCTCCCTAATCGTAAAAATGAGTGAGAGACTTTCAATCCGCTCTTGTGTCTTGAAGAACACTGTGGAAGCAGAACCCACTGAAAAAAGCTCCTTCCCTTACTCTGTCCTGTTTCAAAGGAGCCTGTGATCTTTGCTTTGTACTTTTGCTTATGGAGTTAGGAGTTCCTCCAGGAATATTTAACAAAAGAGAGGAAAGCCTTCTTGACTCCCAGGGAAGAGGAGGAAGAGCTCATGGGTTGAGTCCTCTGATTTCTCTTCTGAAGGACTTTCAGTGTAAAAGAACGCTCAAGTTATAAAGGTAAGTGCTGTCAAATCAGCAGCCAAGTCACTTAATGATACAAAGGAAGCTGGTAAACCCTAGGACACAAACAGAAGCTATTTGAAGAGAGAGTCAATACCATGTACAAGGACCTCTCTATGAATGAGTCTGGAAGGAACAAAGTGAGTACCATTGTGGATCTCAACAATGTGAGAGTCACGGCTGTTCTGGAGAGTCTCATGAGTTGCTGTTCCAAACCAGGAAGGCTCAGAAGACGTGGTCTGAGCTAAAGGTGAAGACCCAACCTTTGTAGACCTACATCTGACCAAACTATATCTTAAGAGCCAGCAGTCTCTTTGTCAAAAGCTTGTTTCTTCTTTCTGGTTGTAGAAATGTGAACCAATCCAAGAGCTGTCAGCTGCACAGTTTGTTCTCCAGGCTATTTGAGTTTGTAGAACCCTCCGATTTCCTCATTAAGTGTTCTCAGAGATAACACCAGTGATCCCCACATATCCAGGACTTGAATCCAACTTTGAACATCTTGCCAGGGATGCGCACTTCCTTCGGGCAGTTAAGACAACAGCAGCCATCAGAAGTGGAAAAACAGGTTCCCCAGGGGAAAGTCCAGCAGTCTATGCCAAGTAAGGGAAGCAGGTAACAGCTGGTGAAGTTTTGGCCAAAAAGAAGCTGAAAAATTGAGCAAACTTAATATCTATATATATTTATATTGATATGGAATTTAAAAATCTATACTTCATATTATTTACATATGCATTATGCATACATATATACACACATCTAAGTGTGCATATATACATTCTATAGAGAAGCTATTTTTACAAATAATTATATATGTACGGAACTTTAAACAAGGATCTGGGGTCTTGCTCCAAATCAGATGGGCTACTAAGATGGGGCCACAAAATCCTTCAACACTGAATGCCTGGAATGAGGACGGTGCTGGGTTTGTGCATCTCCCACCTGGAAAATTTTGCTTCCTCATCAGTACATGACAGTGTAAAGACATACGTAGATAGGTACTCAAAAGAGAAAGCCAAATTCACAGCAAATTGACAAAAACCATAGATATAATAAGATCATAAAAATACTGGTAAAGTATGCCAAAGATAAAGAAAAGGAAAGCCCAGAACCTGATGCTGGAGACAAAAATGTTGAGCACAGCATTTTCACACTGTAATCCTCATTGATTAGAAAATTGTATCAAAATTTTTAAAAGGTGATGTAAAAAAAATCCTTGGAGCTGTGACCTCTATATAGCTCAACTAAATTGCGGAGCAGAATTCTTGAAACTGAGATTGTCATCTGCTATATATATATTAAAATAGCTAATAGAAATCAATAGGACTACCTGGTTATATAACCATCTCTGTTAAAACCTGTGGAAATGCAAGTTCTTTATAAATACCAT
>WAAD01022663.1:42153-81663 GCA_013389945.1 Fregata magnificens
AGAATTACATCGATTAAAGGCTGTATCAGTAATACTTGTGAAGTGAGATTTGCAGTCATAGGTAGTATCTTTTATGAAATCAAATTATATTGGTTGGAGAAAAAGGGTTTGAACAGACAAACGCTTCTTTAGGTCTTAAATAGACCAATCTTCAATATTAGGTGCAAATGCTAAGATTTACTAGCCATGTTAGTCAGAACTTAGATACCAGCTCATAAAAGACTGGAGTTACACAAAACCTCAATTGTGGCACTTCCTAATTTTGCGGTGCTTGAGTCTGCAGCCTCAGTAATGCTGTCATTATTTATATGTGTGTTATATGTCTGTATGATCCCCAGAACCGATCAGAGCAAATGCTGAAAGGATACCCCAAAGTTTCAAAGGAATAAATTTGTGGTAATTCTGGGAAAAAACCTTCTTGTTCTTCGATAAAGAAGTCACTGAGTGCATTATGCAAAAATAAAAGGGCAAAAAAGACAGATGATTTGTCTGTTGATCCATCATTTGCTGGGTTCCTTACACACAGCTGGTAATGCATGTCGATCGTATTTTATTAGTTGGATACACACAGGAGTTGGGTGGATCTTTTCACTGGCATTAAGGTAGATTACATTTTTGCTCTTACCTCATTAACCTTTACTGCTAGTGCTTTAGTTTACTGAGATAGAGTTTGTCACTCTGTAATCCTGTGTTAAATTAAATAGAATGCTTTGTAGGTTGTCTCATTTCACTGTATTCCCCTCTTTAGCTTAGTATTGTAGATTGTTACTCATTTTGAATAAAAGTCTCCAGATGAAACAAATAAAGTTTATTTACAATCTAATAGTAATAAAAGTCTATACAAACAAAAATTTACAGGTTGCTTTTATTTGTCTTTTGATTTCTAAGTCTTTAGAGCATACATGGACTTGTAGCGTTGTTCTGCAGGCAGGGACTTCAATTTAATTAAAGTTGGAATTCCCGCTGTAATCATATGAATTTAAGAGCTGGGGCTTTAAAAAAAAATACTAAATATTCTCAGACTCTCAGCTGAATCATGAGTTATCAACACTCAGCTGCAGAGCTGCATGATTCACTGTGAAATTGATTTTATCACATGGTTCCACAATGTATCCTATGGGGGTTTTTTTTCAGTTTTTTCCATGCATTTTTAATACATTGCCAGCTCTTTGGGTACAAATTCCTTTCCCTTCAGCAAATTCTAACTTTCTAAACACCTGAGCAGTTTCAAACACCTGATATTTAATTTTCATTGGCCTTCCAGGGAAATATTTTTTCTTCCTAAATGTGGATATTTTCCTGCTAAAAGTATACGCTTCTGAGGTACACTATTCAATCTCAAAATATGAGTAGTTGAAGGGCTAAAAATTAGATCTCTATCATGATAAAAAAGAAAGAGATATAGTTTCCTTATAGGGCTCAATGCTTGCTTCTGTCACTGGTAAGTCAATAACAGGTAGCCACCATTTAAATGTTCACACTTTCATTAATAGAAGAACCATCCAAAGTTATTTTAGAATTGGTTTGCCTTCAAGCAGCTCAAACTCAAAGATCTTAAGTGCATCTTTTCAGGCACATTAATTCTATTGACACCAGTGTAATTCCATGCTGTAACATGCTTAAATATTTTGCGGAAGCATAGTGCTACAAACATGGCCCTATAGGTGGAGAATCCCAAAACATCTTAACTCTAATACAGCTAAAATTTTATTTAAAAAAAAAAAGTAAATGTAATTCCAGATACATGTATGTGTGTGTGTGTAGAGATATATATAAAAATCATATGACAAATAAGTTTTTATTGTTACTTGCTTGGAAGGATGTATACATATATGTATATGTCCTTGGAAGGATATACATATACACACATGACTAGCTGAGTTTTATAGAGGCTGTATCTATTGTCCAACCATAGAGTTGCCAAAACACAACCATTTTTTCAACGAGCAGAATAACCACACTCCCTCTGTACTTAGATAATTGGCTAAATGACATAACTCAGCTTCATATTTTAAAAGATGAGGGGTCTATATTAAATAATTTGAGATAAATCATGGACCGCTTGAAGGACTGTAAACAATTAATAATGATAAATAGGCTGCAATTTGTTGAAATAGATGCGAAGAGGTATCTAGGGAGATGCTGAAGAAGTCAGTGTTGAAACAAATTTACTACAATCATAAATGTTCTAAAAGGGGCAGCTGATTAAATGAGTATATATTTTTTGTAACTTCAAATGTAAGCAAATATGGGGGGGAAAGAACCGTGGTAATCAAAAGGAAGTAGGAACATGAAGTTACTTCAACTGAAATATAAGATAATATGAGAAAGAGTAATTACAATCATAATTATCTTCCCCTCACACAATTCTCTTCAGATATAGTTATGGTTTAAAATACATTCAAGAACTTCAGACACTGTTGCCATCAGGAGCCTGATACACAGGCTGTTAAAATGAAAGGGAACCTTTCCCTTAATGTCAGCAACTTTGGATCCAGCCTTACAAGAATTTCTGGATTTGGGATGGAGTTAATGTAGAGAGTGATAGAAACTGAAATATGTTAAGGAATACAGAATAAGGATGAGGTAATCAAATAATGGTAAATTCTCCCTGTAGTGACACAATAACAGTATAATTGTAACTAAGTCACATCAGTGTTTGTGGACACAGGTTAGGGTAAGATGCTTAGAGTAACATTAATATTGCTTAGCCTTTTTCTCCCATCATAGCATGAGTATGCACAAACCAGTGACAGTTCTGGGATTATTATTTAACATGCAGACCTAAGAAAACAGTCATTTGTTTTCTATGGATTTTCTTCATGTTGGAGGACAGGCCTATAGGAATTCAAACAGCCGAAGAGAGGTCTACGTTAAAATATGAACGTACGAAATTTAATTTTCAAATAATATTATCTTCCTGAGTCTGATGTGCTAAGCATAGTAAATGAACAAGCACACAGTACTTCATGCATAAACAAAAATAAATCAGTGCAAAGTCCCTGTAATTCATCTGGTCAAGAAGACTTATTAGACAAGGTCAAATTACATGAAAATCAATCTTCATAGACTGAACCTGGTTTACATTAGTAGATAAATGCTTCCCATAATTCCAAATCAAGAACAAGACTATACAGTAATTCTTTCATCCACGCTCATGGTCCGTCATACCTAGGGATGTACCACTACTTACGTAGGCTGTGCTTGTGCTCGGCTCAGCTAAGGGGAGCTACACAGAAATGCTGCTCTAAGCAGAGATACGTAAATCATTTTTGTTTAGCTTTGGAAAAACCTGTCCTGAGTTAACTTGAAGCTATTTTTTAATCCATTAAAAACAAGTCTAACAAAATGTATTGTTTTCCTTTGTCCTCTCTTATATCTCCAACAGGGAGGAGAGCTGCCCTCCAATCCTTATTCTCACTTGACCAGATGAGGAATTTGACCTGATCTCCCATTTCAGAGGGCTGTCCTAGATGTGGACTTAGCTTGCAAGTAGATTGTCACCCTGCAATAGACCTCCTTTTCCTCAGCTATGTGAGCTGCCCTCAGGCATGCCTATGAATCTAGTCCGAAAAAGCTTTAGGAAATGGTTTAGGAAATGCCAAACTGATCTATTTTGATTTTTTTTTGTCATTTGTTTTCTTTTTCTTTTTTTTTTTAATCCGAAGCTATTTGCCAAATTCAACTCATGCTTGCAAATAACTTCAGTTGTCCTCAAATTTCTTCTGGTGGATGAATAAATAATTGAAAATCCTGAATCCCAGTCTTAGTTCTAAACATTTTTTTTCCCCCCCTTCAGTCCTGGTCTAGGTAAAGGCCAAAACAGCTTGTATTATAATCATAGTATAATGCAAAGATCCCATTTCCTAAACTGCTCTAAATTATGCTGTGGCAGAAGGCTGAGCGCTCTGTTTCAATTGTTAATTTGCAGTTCACTGAGAGGTAGAAATGCATTTGGTGAGAGATACTCACGTGAGGGAATCCTCGGGTAATTTTTAAGACAGCTTCAGCACCCAAAGCAGCCAGACACCAGGTCTGGAATAAAACTTCCACATCTCAAGTGGAACTTGAATAAGACTTACGACGTCTTTACACTTTCTGGTAAGTTTTTCCACATTGGACTCGATTCTGGTTTTTCCTATGGTGGCTTTACACCAGTTACTAATGTAACTCTACTGGTGGGAAATAGAGTTGCTCTGGATTTCACCTGGCATCAGACCTCTCTGAATATGGTGCTCTGTCAACAGCTGTAACATAGTCCTGGGTCCCAGGCAGGCACCTATCCTCATGAGTTGTAAGTTTAACCTGTCATATGACGTTAGCGCTAGGAGAGACTGCACACTTGCTCTCAGGGAAGCCAGGAGGGCTGGAGGGTGATCATCACCCTCAAAGGATGAAGGTTGCTCTAAGCACCCACCTGCTGAACATCCACCTTCCGAGCCCTGGCTGGATTCAGCAGTAACAGCTATACTGAATTTTCTGTCCTAACCTTTTACTAATTAAAAAGCTTTAAAACCTGAATTGTGACTCCATATTTCTCAATTAAATTCAAATAAAAGGGCTTTTTCACATTCAGGCCAAACTCTAATGCAAGCTGTCTGGCTGTGACACAAATAGTGGACCCACGCCAGTGAAAAGCGGTGTGCGTTGTGCTGCAGTCCGAGCAGTCTTCTTGGGAGGCTGGAAAAGCCTGGAACAGCTGTCTCGTTTTAATTTGCTTACTCTTTCCAGAGGTTTTCTGACACTACCACTACTTTCTGATCTATCAAAAACATGACAAATAATTAGAACCTACTTTAAAAATTAACCAAAAGATGTAACACGATTTTACAGATGCTGGCAAACTGGCACCGGAGAGCCCAGCCCTCTGCAGGAGCGCAGATGTTGACCTGATCAGTGCTTCCTTGCCACCTTTCCCCTTTTTTCCTCCTCTTCTCCTCTCTCTCCCTCCCTCTTTCCTCTTTTCTTCTCTGTGCTAAAAAAAAAGTAAAGACTTGCTAGTCTGACTCGCAAATGTGACTTACCTCCCAGTCTTGCTCGCCTCCCAGATCAATCTCCACACAGCCCCTGGGACAGCCTGCCGCACTGAACAGGGCCATCTCCTCATGGTCTGGGGAGATCTCCATCTCCATCTCTGACTGACACTCCACAGGATGCTGTTAGATTAGAGGTTTGTAATTAATGGAGCTAGAATCACTTGAGAAAAAACAGTTCTCACCTTCACCCTGCAAAGTATACCCTATAGAACTACCTCTTTGTAATTAACAGCCTCCTTTGTTAGTTGCTTAAAAGACCTTTCCCAAAGCAGAGGAATCAATACATTTCACCTGTAAAAACAGGCACCTCATATGAAAAATAAGAGGTCTGGCATGGAAGCTTAGGAATATGGGGCATCTATGCTGTTTTGCTGGCAGTTTCTCTGCCTCCTCTTCCCCATCCCACAGGAGAGAATTGGGCTGGGCAGCGCTAGAGCAGAAAAGTGGAAAAAAGCCACCAGCAGGGCTGATAATGGTGATCCACCCACCTTCTGCTGAATACAGTCCTGGCTACATCCACAGTGTTTAGTAACCACTGCTGCACTCAGGCTTAGGCATGCTGAGCCAAATGGCAAAGATCAGGTGCCTGCAAACCATCACCTCAAGTTGTCTTTGCTCACTCTGGTTGTATCCATGCTATATTTTGGTGGGAACAAACCTGGGCTTAGCAGCCAATACACTTTTATATCGCCTCTGGCACTTGCACCATTTTGAAAGCATTGCCGAAACTGCTCTGGGGTGGCTAGAAAAGGCAGAACTCTGCCAGGTGTCTCTTTAAACAGTAAACCAGCAGAAGATGGGATATGGAACACACTCCTTGTACTCCAAGAGGACTGTTTCAGGTTCTGGGCAACTTAGGAGACCAATTTAGGGTTTTTATTGTATACTTCCACTGGCCAGACAACTTTTGAGGACCATGTCTGTCACGAACAATGAGATTTCATGGTTTTGTTCACATAGAAAATATATCCTGCAAAGAACCTTCCAGACGGTGACAGAGACTTTCGTCTCCTCCACCCGCCAGATTCCCACCTTCTGGGCAGCCAACACAACTCCCAGAGACAAGGTCTGGAAAAGAGAGAGAAGAGATGTAATCCACCAGCCGGTGGACTTAGCAGTGAGATGCTGAGGACAGGGCAGGCCTGGTAGGTGGGTATCAAGACTGAGTACAGGAGTGTTAAGGATGTATCCAAAGCCCAGCACCAGGGTGGCTGAGGTGAGCTAAGCCCTGGGGAGCTGGAGCTAGTCTGTAAAAGCTGAGCTCTGGTCTGGGATCATATTCAGCCTGTGCCTGAGTTTCTTGACCAGAGACCCCTTGGGTTTGCCCTGCCCCGGGGCCAGACTGCAAACCAGGATCCAGGCACCACGTCAGTGCAACTCTCTGTATTTCAGCTGTTCTTCTTCCAGATCCTTAGTTCCTTCACAAAATATTGAAATAAATAAGTGTTGAGAGGATTCAGTACCTTACAGGACTGTGTCCTTAAATTTAAATCATTAAGCAGTTCTTTAACTACTCCATCCAGATAGAAGCAGATCAGGTCTCCTAACACTGCCAATGCCCACTTCTTTCCTCACCCCCCGCCACTGCTTTCCAGTTAATTTATGTGGGAGGAAAGACCCTTGGGAACTGGCCTTTAATACCACAGCTGTAATCTGCTCTGAGGCCAGGACAGAGAATCCTACTCAGGGATTTGAGGTCTGTAGAGCTGTGTGGTAGTCCCGTCTGGTTTTATATCGTCTTTATAATTTTTTAAATTGATTTATATTGTCTTTCTCTTATCATTAAAAAAAATAGGGAAGTGTTTTTAAAAATAAAGAATAAAATTTACATACAGATAATTATTTGCCTAAATAAGAGATCGTTACAAATTCATAGATTAAATTTCTGATGCATATTAGAAAAAAAAAAAAAGAGGATGATTCATTTGCTTTAAACTGGAAGACAGGAAAGTTACTGACAAATTAAAAATTGGAATTGATTATTTCCTATTGTTCCTAAAGTATCAGAGCACGGGAAGAAATCACGGAATTTTTCCCAGACTTAAACATTTGAGAGACTGGTGTTGCACTGCTGAAACATTTGCTGTTCAGTCCCACTGCTTCCGCTCTCAAATGCAGTGAATAGGTCCACCATTAAATGTTTAAGACAGAAATACTTTTTTGTCTCTCTCTCTTTTTTTAGCTAATCAGGATCATTCTGGATGAAACCCCACGTACCTCTCTAACAGTAAAAGTTCTGTTCAGATGTCTTGAGCTTCTGCCATCTCCTCCAGATTTTCTGCACGGCTTGAGTGGTGGGCTGTATATTCAAACCATGTACAACAATATTTCTTACAGATGTCAAACATATGCAGTAGGAAAATGAACTGTACGGCAGGCTTAGTGACTGTGTAGAAGTGACTTTTACATTAAAGGAATTCCGTTTTTACAGGAAATAGAAAGGGCTAGTAAAGGACTTGGAGCTAAAGAAAAAAGTACCATTCCTTGCTGTCACATTTCTGCTGTGTTCAGGGATCGGGACTGTCTGTGCAGTCTTTGAAAAGAGCCATAATGGCATCAAACAATTACCTGATTCCATCAGCAATTTCTTATTACAACAAAATACTCTTGCAAGGCTGATTTTTGGTTAACCACTCAGGTCAAGTACACAAGTAACTTTTTTTAGGTCTTGTCTTATTAGATCCCAGAATGTGTTACCCCATTGCTCCCTTTGACCACAAGTAAGGGCTTTTTTCTTTCCTTCTTTTGGTGATAAATGGGCATGATAACACTTCTTCACATTCACATGAGATGAGAGTAAGACTAGAAGCAGTTGGCTGGGGAGGCAAGGCATGCTTTTAGCTCTGATGGCTGTGAAGTTCGTGGCCTCGCATCCTTCTTGAGACATGGGAACAGTGACCTTGGCCAGGTGCTCCCCTGAAGTCTCATGCTTGTTGGAACAACCTGTCAGACCATAACTCAAAAAAAAAAAAAGGACAACCAGCACCATACAGGCTTTTGAGAGTGACTGCAGCAACTTTAAACCAAAACTTGTGGTTTAAGAGGTGGAGCAGAGCAGAGCAATTAGCGCGATGTGTTTCCATGAGTAGATAAAGGTATTGCTAATGTTTTTTCCATAGATTCTGAGTGAAGGTAGCTGGCTCCTTCTGTCTTTGAACCTTGTGTGTGGTCCAGCTTTTCCTGGCCATTCAGGCTAATCCTCAGTTTTCTACACACACCTTAGAATGAATTATGAGTTATGTGCCCCCCTTTATAAGGGTCTCTTCTTCTTGCTCCAGTTTTGGCCCTCCATTACTTTGTAATAAAAAAGGGTCTGTATTCAGCCTTACAGTTTACTACCTTCACTCACAATAATTGCACACTATACAATGGAATTTCCTTGCAAATTCCTGGCCCATTAATATTTTTTTAAATTATCAATTTAAAGAGAAACAGGAACATAATTTTTGCAATATAATATAATTTGTATGCATACGTGTATTACTTGACCCTATTGCATGTCTTTTGTGTGCTAACACGAAGACTGTAGCTCAGCCGTGGTCTTATTCTTACACAAAAGCAAACGAACAATTGAGTGCTACATATTTGTACATTTCTCTAATAAGTGATTGCCTACAGTATATGACTGACACCTATTTCATTCATACTGACTCGTAATTAATATCCCACTGCCTGCTTGTACTGAAAGCTTGTCCACTGAAGACTCATTTTAGAAGAGTCCACCTGAACATGTGGTGTTTGCCCTGATAGAGTGGGCAGGAAGGCAGTGCTGCTGGCATCTACGCTTCTGACCTAAGTGTCTCAATTCTCATTCAGCCAAGGAACAGAAACAAAACCTTAATCGCAAGACCCTACACAATCACACCTAATCAAGATGACACAACTCCCAAGCACGGATTATGGAATACTTACAGAGAACTCTCAAGTCACTTCATAGCGACTACACGAGTTATGCAAATACAGGGGAAAATGAGAAATTTATCAACATGTTTGAAAAAAATGGAGCAGCTGTCATGAGTGCAATGAAAAGGCCAGATCAAAGCAGCAGCTCATGAGTCAGAGCTGGCTGCCAGGACTGTGTCAGCTGGCATATTACCTCCCCGAGCACCTCCACATGCCCAAACACTTACTCTGTAAACTGTCAGCCCACCTGTGTCGGAGGAGAACCCTGCCCTGACGGAGCTCCAGAGATCGGCTTACAGAGGAGCCCCAAAGCTGACATTTGGCTCACAGCACTGAAAAGGCTAAGTCAGCCTAGGCTGGATTTTTATAAATGACTGGCTTACTTTCTGCACTTCTTTGTCACCTCCAAATCAAGAACTACTATAATCTTTAAAGATTATTTATTATTAGTGCAACCAGAACTCCTGTTTAGAGACCAAGGCCACCTGGCACTAACACAGAACAAAAGACAGTCCCGACTCCAAAAGTTTACGAGCTAAGCGTATTCCCTGGAAACGGTCTTCTAATTGAATTAATATCAACAAGCTGACTTGCCTTGCTCCGTGTAAATCCCATGCTCCAAAAAGAAGAAAAAGGGACCCATAAATCATCTGTATTTTGCTGTCTGTCAGTGGTGGAATTCTGCAACCAATGCAGTGGAGAGCAGAGTCAGACCTGCTGCAAGAGTGTTGTACTTATGGAAGAACTAGGAAACATTAAAAATGCACAACCTGGCCAACATTTTTTGCATATTTATGCTCTTCAGATCTTTATTTCTCTGAGGTGGCAAAGGACATATGGTGAATCAACATAAAATTTAGCTCTTTATGTGCAAACGATTCATTTTTTATTTCCTTTTGCCAATTTAGTTGGAGCAGCATGTTTTATATAGTCACAGCTGATAGCAAGTGAGTCAGTTTGGTCTGATGCTTGTAAATCTGTCAGAATCTCACTAACAGTTGTATATTTTACCCCAGCATTATCCTTGGACAAATAATGGTTAAGCATTTTATTCTTCCTAGTCTCTTTTCCTCTCTCCTCTGCCCCATCCCCACTCTACTAGCTGCTGAAGTCTACAGTGGGCTGCACTTTCCTCCTCTTTTCTACTTAGTCCTGACATCCTCTTCTACCAAGTCTTCTTTCTCAGTTTCTCTCTCCTGTGGGGTGCCCTTCTCACTCTCCTAAAACATGTGAGATTTCTTAGACTGCAACTAAGTTAATAGAGATGCTTTCATAACTTGCTATCAAAATGAAATATACCTTTACTTTTTGGATTTGGGTAAATAAGGTATTTGCATTATTTTATCTCAGGGCTCAGGCTTTTCTGAAGCTTTCATCTCCTAACAATTGTTCTTTCAATATGCTATAAACAGAAAGCTATTACTTTGGGACTATGACATTATCTGTACATCAGTAGACCATATGACTGCAGCACCAAACAATGCAGACTATGGTGGTAATGTTAAGTTAAAATAAGTTGCAAATAAGACTGTTAGCTTTCAAGTATATGTCTGGTTTTATATTTTTATCCTATTGTCCAATGGCTGATAGCACTGAAAAAACCCAGATAAATATTCCATGCAATTGTATGAATTTATCTCCATCCTTCAGCTGGATATACTAACAGCTCCTATCGCAAACACTTCACATTCTACTTTTTCCAGAAATAATGCTTAGACTTACGTACAGGTCTTAAATTTGATTGTAGATAAAATTACAAAGCAAGATAGTTGTTCAAATGGAAAACCAATCTTAACTTTGAAGACAGTTACCTCTGATTCTAAAGTATATAATTCTTAAGTTTCTGTGTTTTGTCTGAAATTCAGCTGCATCTCAAGTTCTAAAGGTGCAAAATTGTCCCCACAGCCAAATGAATATTCATTTATTTGTATTCTTCATGCAGTAATTCAATGACCATGACTAGGAAAGTGGTACTGAAAGGCTCCTCACTGTAGCTCTGGCCATGCAATCGAGTACAGATCAGATGTGCTCCAGGGGATGCCCTCAGAGAGAACCGCTGCTGACCCAGCATACCTTCTCCATAGTCTACGTCAAGGGAGGAAGAACTTCTACCACCCTAACCAGGAAAATAAGCAATAGAATCAACACAGGAAAACTCTGTATTTTCTCAATATTTGATTAAATGTGTTTACTTACATCTTCAGTTTCCAACATGCCAATGTATACTGGCAACTGAAAACAGCATCAGAAGTTACCAGGGTGGAAGCTGAAAGTTATCTTTTGAACTGGAGGTCATTACTATAACAGAGAGAGAACTGATAGGCAACTACATCTAGTAAAACCTCATGGTTTGAGTATTTTGCCAAAATGCTCAGGTACTGAAATAGTTAATGCAAATGCAGCTGTCATAATTGAGTTTGAGATTTTAGCATTCTGCTGAGATGAGAGGTCCCTATTTTCACACCATCTGCAGACTCAGGAAGACCACGCAGCAACTCTCTACTGTCTGCCGGTGTTTTGACGGTTTCCCTCCCAAGAGCATGGAGGTAACATCCAGCTCGCTGTAGCTGCACCACGAGTGACAACAGCACCGTCTCTAAGCTTGGTTGAAAACTGTTGAATGTTCATTAGTGAAAAGCAGCCAGTGAGTGACTGTGACAGGTATCATGCTGGTAGGCAGAGAAAAATACCTGAGAAGTTTGCAACCATACCTCAGGCTCCTCTGATTAACATGCCGCCGTTAGCCGTCAGGCTGCAGCTAGCAGTGCTCCTTGACTCCTTCTTGAAGCTGTACCAGGAATGGATTTAAAGGAGGGAGAAAGAGAGTGATAATTAAGGGAGCCTCAATTCTTTAATGAGCCTCAATCCCTTCTATTACGGTGCTGGAGCTGCTTGTGATGCTGTAGCAGGAACGAGTGCTACCTGCTACCATCTCTTTCTCTCCAAGAAAGACCGTCTCTGCCCCATGTCCCTATATGCGATGACACTCATGATAGGGCTGATGCTTTGCCACTGGGGAAAGCAGCCAGCATGGAGCTAAGGGTCAGGGCTCTGCTCCCTGGGGAGGAGAGGGAGAGACATGTTGCTTTTGCTAGGTAGGTTACAGAGTGCGTGGACAGAAACAGTGGCCATGGTATAATAACCTGAATTGAGCAAAGGGGACTACAAAGTACAGGGTTTTTTCTTAAATGAGAGTTCAAAAGATGAAGCAAAGTTCTGTAGCATGACTGGATTCTGCAGTGAGAGTCCCTGAATACTTAGGAAATGTTTAATATAGTCCCCACCTAACAAAACTCCTGAGTGACAACAAAGGTATTGCTTGCCCACCTATAAGGAAAGATTTCTCCACTGTGTATAATCCTCCTCTCAAGCACAGACACATAAACTGCATCACTGCACGTGCAGGGAGGTTCCCAGCAAACGGCTTCATTTACAGGAGGCAAAGTCCCTCTCCCCTGTCAGGCGGTGCACTAGTGACCAGGACTCAGCCTTTGCCATGCAGCTGGCACTTGCTCAAACCTTTCTAATGAGACGGGAGAGGTAAAGAAAATCTACGAAATAAAAATTATGCCAATTTTACCCCATAGCTTTTCAGAGTACCTTGCACTGTAATATCAGCATGTGCATCCTGTGCTCACAATCTCTGATTTAAAGCTTCCTTGGCCAGAAGACTCACGCCAGTCCTAACTTTCTTTCTTTCTCCCCTCCAAGCCCTTTTTTCTCTCTCGGTCCAATTCGAGGACCCATCCCTCACTGTTTGTCATCAGGCTCCATCCTGTACCCCTCTGCGCCTTCACGGTGTCTTCTTTTTTCTCTGTTCCAATAGCTCCAAGGTCGTTCACTGCTCCTAAGGGAACCTGGCTTTTTTCTTCAATCCCCAGACATCAGACATCTCTGGACCCCTCTTTCTATTCCTCTGTCTATCTTCCTTCATGGTCCTCTCTTTCAATTTGCAAAACCTTCACTCTATCAAGTTGTAAGCCACAATATTTCAAGGGAATGGACAGGAAATTCCCATGCCCATAATTAAATTTCACATGTAGGGCTGTGCGTGCCTTAGTGCCCACACTGACAAATACTTCTCATAATGAGCCACAGCTAGTACAAATCAAGTGACACAAAACCTGAAACGATTGGAAAGAAAAGAATGTGACTCAAATACGTAGGACCTTTCTTTTAGCACAGAGAGCTTTTCATTGTTAAAAATATGCTTGAATACAGCATTCAAAACCTGAACAAACTGATTAACCAGGGACCAAGTCAGTAAAGGAGCGGCGGCGTTCTGTGTTATCATGTGAGAGGCCCTGGTTTGGGAATGACAGAGGCTGATGATAAATGGCTGCATCGTGGCCACGATGCCACAAGTCTCTGTGGAACAATACTGGCTCCGCTGCCCTTACTTGACAGCTGCACTCAAACCTCTGCAAACCAGAACTACTCCAGAAGGCTGTTTGCTCTTCTTCTGTTGAAAAAGTTGTCTGGGGAACACACACGGTCACTAGCTATGCAGATACACTGAAGGGATCTCTGGTGCATGGCTTCACTGTATGTTCCTGTCCCCTTCTATGGTGCGTAAGGACCTCTCCACCAGGGAGTGGGCACAGAGACATTACTTTGCCACTGGAAAACGTGCCTACCAGGTGATTTAGAAAGCAGCCAATTCGGTTGTGCCAGCAAAGGCAACGCGGCCCCTAATACCTCCCCTTAAGAAAAGGAAAGGTCATGATGATCAGCTACAGTGTTGGAAGTGAAAGGACAAAATATGATTCAGACCAATGAAGCTTTCCACTTTATATTCCCCTGAGTAATATTTTGTGTTTGAATTCTTTGTGAGCGGAGACAAGAGAAGGAGACAGAGTAAGTGCCTGAAGTCCGCAGCCATCCATGTTGCATACCATCTGTATGTTTAATGAATTCCAACCTATGGAGCTGGCTAAGAAACAATGCCTTGTTTAAAAAAATAATAATCGTGTTACAAAAGTTTCTGTTTTCAAGTTTTAAGAAGTTTTCTCTTTTCTCCCTCTCCCCTGCCCTTGTTTTAAATAAAAGAAAAATATTTTATAAAAGAAAAGGAATTTTACACAAGTCCTGGACCCTCCAGCATCTCAGCAGAGAGGTGTTGTGGAACCAACCACTGGCTTTGCTCCCTTTACAGATTAACACGCTTGGGACCAGCTCTCTGTCCCAGCCCCTGTATTATCAAACGACAGCCTCAACTACACCTTAATAAGAATATATTTTCCACTCTTTTAAGTTCTTTAAGTTGCATCTTGAGAAGTACATGGCACCCTACATTAAATTGGTTTTTTTAGACACAGGCAGTGATTCAGGTGAGCATTTATGACCTTCTTACTGGCAGGAGCCAATGTGTGGGAAAGCAATCTGCAACACTAGCCCTACAGACAAGGCAAGGTACGATGCTGTAAACCAAACCTCATTCTGTTGTTGTGTTATTCAAGGAGCCCCATCAAATTATTACCATTATTTATACCCTAATAAAATGTAGAGGTCTCATTCAGGTTTCAGGTTCCATGGTGCCTGATTCCCTCCACACACACAATGAAACACTGCTCTAAAGCTGATGGTAAAATGAAAACAGTTGGGAGAATTTAACAGAATTTGCAATGAACTATTTTCAGGCATATGCTTGTTTTAAATGTTTTCTCATAGCTGCTAGTACAGCAGAAAAAAAGACATGAAACCAACCAGGAATTTCATTGTCTTTAAGTAAACAACATAACATAAATCCAGTTTTGATGATCCTGCATTACAGTGATGGCAGTAGCACTGGCCCCATCCCAGACTGTCTCTCCCAGTCCCAAGGTGGCCCAAGACACTTCCTTCCTCCAACAAAACAGGGTGGAGGATGGACGTCCCAACTATCGTAGTGGCCCTGTGTGCCCTGTTTTACACATATGGCAACACTTTGTACAGGTGCTTGTAAACATGATACAATTTATTACTGTTTCTCCTTCCCAGTAAAACAGAATCAGAACTCTCATTTTCAGGTGAAATTCCTTTTTTCCTAACAGCTGCAACACTTAAAAAATTTAACTGTAAGCTTTTTTCCTTCTGATTTCCAGAACTGAAATGATTCCCGAAAGTAAAGACATGCAGTCCTCTTTTCATACACTTATGTTTACGTATATATGTAAGCACCTATTCTGAGACCTGGTTTGGCTAAAGAATGTACTAGAAATCTCCTATGTTAAATAGCAGCTTTCCCTTAACAAAGAAGCAGTCTTCTCCCAAAAATCTTACAGGCACTGGAGTTACATAAGTGTTGATAATTAAACAACATCAGTTTATAATGTTTACAGTCTTGATGAAAAATAAGCAGGAAGATAAATCTTATTAAAAAACCCAAATATCACAAACACAGTTAATGCTTTTTTCAGGCATCATGGAAAAAAAAATACAGTCCTCACTTTTTTTTCCTTTTCCATGTTATTTTAAATGATTAATAGTAAATCTTTATCTACAATTAATGCTGACTTAATAGGTAGGTTACAAAATTATATTCAGGGCTTTAGCTTGATTTTGGAATATGAAGAAAATTTAAGGAAAGCATGGGGAAAATATTTCAAAATATGAGGGAGTGGGTGAGATAGAGGTAGCTCCAGCGTCCACATTGCACCCTCTGGTTCATACAGCTCTCCAACAGTATCCCAAGAGGTCTTGCATCTTTGCACAGTGTGACACATCCTCCAGTCACTTTTTAGAATTTAATTGAGACCCCACGAATGGAGGGTGAGATACAAGAGACGTTATTGAGATTGTTATCAAGAAAGAAGGCTAGCAAGTCAAAAAGCCACATTCGGATTATCTGCCCTTATGTCAGGTCTGACTGGCACAGTGCACAGCAGGAACTTAGACAGCAAAGGACCACAGAGTACTGGTCCCCAAACCTAGGAACCGCACTTCTCTCTGGGCGATGCTGCCAGGTGGTCCAGCAGCAACAGAAAGTCGTAGCATAGCAGCATGGCTTTTTCTGGCTACTGCAGGAGAGGAGCTGGAGTAAATTTTAAAAATTAAATCCAAAGTATATAAAGGTCTAGGCTTCAAATGTTAAAGCTGTTCAGCATATATGTTCCTCCTATGCTGATCTTCACTGTGCCTTCAGCCACAGATCCACCAAGTTCTCGTTCATGGATTTGAGACCAGGGCTCCACACAGCCCGGACACGAGGCTCCATCTCAGGCTCATCGATAAGCAAGCGAGATAAGGGTTCAGAGAAGGGTCACACCATCATTCATACTTATCAGAAACCACTCCTGGCACCACCTGAAGGGAATGCTGGCACAGTGTGGCAGCCCAGTTTCTGTGAATGTCTTGATTTGGGTTCACTCATTGGAAGAGTAAAAGAGAAGACCATGACCATCTCTGCTTATGAGATGCTCTATATTGCAGTCAGCAGCTTCTCGCAGACAAGCACCACGCAGGTACAGTGTTCAGGAGCCAGGGTTGGCTTCCAAAGCCGGACAACCCTGCTTCACTCTGCTGCATCCTGTTTATACACCAGATGAATAGTGAGCAGGTTATTGGAGAGCATCCCACACTCCATCTTTGATGACCCTGAATCAGCTGGAGAACATTTCCACTTTGCAGGCACTATAGGTTGCCTTGCCTGAGATTGATCCACGATAAAGTAAAAAAATAGTATGCAAGATGCTACTGAATAAAAATGGCCCTGATTAGGATCAAAATACAACCATAGACTGGGTGAGCACTACCACCAGACTCACCACATGCAACAGATGACATGGGTCCACATGCAGAATTACTGTGAATACCCTAGGAATATGCTTTCTGATGAGGTGGGGGTGTGATCGGTGCAGATGACGTGGGAGCCTGCAAGGATGGCATTGCAGACTTTAGCCACCAGTGGTAGAGTTACGTTAAACTGGTTTTTCTGGCACTGATCTTGAATAGCTTCCTATTTGGAACATTCCTTGATTGAAACAGTGTATGAGAAAACTTGTGTCTATTAAAAGATAAAAACCAGTAAGTAAATTTAATTGCTTCTACAGCCTTGTGTACTAGGCATGTTTATCTTAATATAGCCAGGTATGA
Organism: Fregata magnificens; assembly: GCA_013389945.1. NCBI lineage: Eukaryota > Metazoa > Chordata > Aves > Suliformes > Fregatidae > Fregata > Fregata magnificens. The sequence goes on from WAAD01022663.1 coordinate 59,166, forward strand.
AACCTACATCAGATGGTGTAAGAGGGGAGTATAGAACTGAGAGTGCAGATTGCTATACTACAACAGATTTTACTGCCTTCTCAGGAATAAAATATCAGCAATATGCTCTACAAGTACCTGAGCTGCTATGCTAGCAGATACAATTTGCAAGCGATAGACCTGCAGGAGAGTGCAGCAGATGAGCTGAAGCTTTCTGGTTTTGATGCAGAACGCTCCCTCAACACTCACAGTCTTTTCTGCGCTCCACCTGTCCAAGTTCCTTAGACAGCTCTTCAGACCATGCGTTTCCAGTGCAGGGACCTTGCTGTCCTTAGCTCATGAAGAGAAACTAGTTTCTCAGGAGTATGCCTGGGAACCAGATAAGTAAACAAACAAAAGCATAATACACTGCTGATTGAAAATATGCTACAATTAATGCTTGCACAGGAAAATTCTCACATACAGCAAATATTTTAGGGCTTTCTGATTACCTCCACTGGCTGCAGCAGTTGTATCCTCCTGGTATTGCATCACCCTGCTGTTGGAATATTACTGGCAGTGGTAGCCTGCACTGGAGTTTTATTCCCTTTCTCTGGGCCAGTCCCTTCATCCTTCTTTTTTTTTTTTTTCATTCTGAAGGTTATTTATGCAAGTGTGACATGCAGTTACAGTGAAGTTCCTTGCGATGAATGGAGTGCAGGGCAGTGGTAAATTCCATTCCAAAATCATTTTGAATTCTAAAGGCTCCATTTAAGGGATAATGATGGGAGCAAAGGGCATTTCTCCAGGATTAATCACTGGCTGGGTGAGATGATAGCCCAAGGCAAAGCCACGGGCCATTAACCCCTGCAGGTCACCTTATCCCTACAGGAAATGCACTGGGTCAAGTTCACTGTTGCTATTATAAACTCTTATTGGAGAAAGAGGTTACACTTCTATGTTTATATATGTCTTCCATTCCCATGTTTGTAATGATAGTGGATAGCTTTTGGCAATGCCTCTATATTGTACCATGGAGAGATGTAAAAACAAGTTCTATTGTTATAGCTGATGCCAAAGACACAAGTGGATTTCTAATGTTTACAGGGAAACATTTAAGATTCTTGGTAAAAGAATGAAAAATGAAACGACAGAAAAATACATTAGAAAGAGGAACCCTCTCTTTAGCTGGTGTAAATCATCACATCTCCTCTAAAGCCAAAGGAGCTACATGAATCCACACCAGCTGAAGAACTCAGCCAGAAGTTGAGGTTGAAACACACCGACGTATAAATTTGGGGCTTGTATCATATACCATCACATAGGGAACATCACATAAAGTAGCAGTTTGACAAAAATACTGTTAAATGGGATTTATGTGCTCATGAAAACAGTATTTTAAAGCGATGCCCAAATCCTCTATTATTTAAATAGCTCCCAGTCCCACAAACTTTAGTCAGGTCCAATAGTTTCTAGCCAGGACACCAGGCAAAGGTTTTCCAAGCAACCCATTGCAAGGGGAAAAGCTACCAGTGTAGCTACGTGGGGTGGAGCAGCAGGAACTTTGCTCACTGTGAAGTTTTTCTTGTGCTGACATGAACAGTGCCTCCAGAGTTCAAGCTTGGATCCAGAATGAGACTGTGCAAAAGCTTCAGGATATACAAATTTGAAGATCCTCCTGAGCAAAAAGAAAGGGAGAACAGTGAAGGTCAAATCAGAGCTGGGTTTGTGTGCTTCATGCCTGCCTTCTGAGCCTCTCTTGAAACACATAAAAGAATTTCAACTTTCATTAAAGAGCAAACAGTCCTTAGCCCTCTGGTAGAGAAGTACACTGAGGACGTGAGCAGTTCTTCAATCTCACTGCTTGCAGTGGCTGCTTGCTTCCCTTGGGGCTGCAGGGAGTACCTGTATCCTGACGCACAACCTGAAACTCTCTCTATACCTCCAGCCTCTTTCCAGAGGTGGAGCAGGGATCACTGGTTTTATGATGCCCCTGCAGTTAGCAGCAGTAATCTCGTCTATAAAATTGTTTCCTAATTGAGGACCTGCACAGGAACAGCAGATTTAGGCTACTTCTCCATAGACTGAAGGGAGTGCAAATGGTCTTAGCTCCCATCTACAGGGCAAATTGTTTGGGGGCATTTAACCCCTTCATTTTGAAGGTATGCTGAAGTTCAGCAAAGAAATGAAGGTCCACTGAGCCACAGAAAGTGGCCAAGAGCACATCTCCATACCTAGCAGTGGAGGTGATGCCTGAGATGGGGAGCCCTCGAGTCCAGCGGCTACTCCTCCAACAATGCCTACATTTATCCAGTTACAGAATCAGAGAATCACAGAATGGTAGGGGCTGGAAGGGACCTCTGGAGATCATCTCGTCCAACCCCCCTGCTTGAGCAGGTACACCTAGAGCAGGGTGCACAGGACTGCGTCCAGGTGGGTTTTGAATATTTCCAGAGAAGGAGACTCCACAACCTCTCTGGGCAGCCTGTTCCAGTGCTCTGTCACCCTCACAGTAAAGAAGTTTTTTCTCATATTCAGGTGGAACTTCCTGTGTTCCAATTTGTGCCCATTGCCCCTTGTCCTGTCGTTGGGCACCACTGAGAAGAGTCTGGCCCCATCCTCTTGACACCCACCCTTTAGATATTTCTAAGCACTGATAAGATCCCCCCTCAGTCTTCTCCTCTCCAGGCTAAACAAACCCAGGTCTCTCAGCCTTTCCTCATCAGAGAGATGCTCCAGTCCCCTGATCATCTTTGTAGCTCTCCGCTGGACTCTCTCCAGCAGTTCCCTGTCTTTCTTGAACTGGAGGGCCCAGAACTGGACACAGTAGTCCAGATGTGGCCTCACCAGGGCCGAGTAGAGGGGGAGGATAACCTCCCTCGACCTGCTGGCCACACTCCTTTTGATGCACGCCAGGATACCGTTGGCCGCCTTGGTCACAAGGGCACAGTGCTGGCTATCAATGTTATGATCATATGTACAATGATATTGGTATTATCGATTACGATCATATGTACAATGATATCAATATGGTATGGATATTACGATCATATGTACAATGCATAAGCAGCCTTGTAGCAGCCAGGATGTTACGCTGTCCCTGAAGTAAATAGAAATTTCACTGCAGTACAGAACTGTGGCGTTTTCCCCATGAATATGCCTTTCTCTCAGAGACTCTCCCGATGTCTCTCTCCCCTGAGGAAAGGAGCATAAATCAGCACAGCTGCTTATTGCGGGCTGCAGGTCCCCCCACACAAAAGAAGCTCCTTCCTGAGCGCAGTCAGGTGCTTCACTTCTGGAGAGAGCTCAAATTTCAGATGGAGCCCTGTCTCTCACACTCCCAATTTATGAGTGTAGGTGGCTCCCAGACCATCACATGGGTTTGTTTATATCCCATTTGGAAGCGCCTGCCTCACCTCATGTGCCGTATACAGAGTCCAGACAGCTAACACACAGTTCTGATTTCCCTAAAGAGTTTTAAAGTTGCATAGGAAAACATACTTCCATCATTTCCTAATTTCAGAATACTACACTTTGCAGCTTTAATGTTCGTTTAATGAAGTTTTTAGGTGTAATACAAATATACAAATATTTTAAACATCTGGTAATAAACTGCAAAGTAAATATAATTACAGTAGCTCTCACCAAATTGAAAGCTTTTTATTTTACTGTTAATTGACTAACAGGATTTGCAAATGCTGAAAAGAAAACTTTGGCATCAATATTTAATAAAATACAGCAATAAGATACTAATCATCTTATGGGATCAAGTAGCTAGGTGTTAGATCATATGATATATGATCAAGCGTACAACTGCTGATGCCGATTGCTCTCTAATTAAAACCTAAACCAACATTAAAATAACATAAAAGATCTGGGTTAGACCAGAAAGAAACGCCGTTATCTCCATTCACTTTCTTTACACATTTTTGTGAGGAAAGACCCATTATGTGAATGAAAAACAATTGTTCCTCATGGCCCTGACCCCTGTGAAGATGGACACCAGTGTAAGGCAGACTTCAAAAGGAAAACCCCAGCAATCTCCTTAGCAGGGCCAGCCAGGAGGAGCAGTGTAAGGCTGCCTGCTACCTGCACGTGCTGGGGCAGGCAGCGGGCATGGAGAGTTTTCCACCGCTTGTCCTCCCACAAGGAATGCACGGTCATTTCAGGGCACCAACCCCTCCAAAGCATGTAGAAATGAAGTAACTGAGGTGCCAGATGTGATCTCTCCTCCTTCCCTCACCTTCCCACTTGCTTAGGGAGACCAAGGGAAAATTCTTGCAGAACGGGAACAGGAAATGACCATCGCAGCTCAACCTGGGCCACCTCCAGCACATGATCCAGCAGAGGAGAGAAAGCAGCAGGAGGACCGGACAGGTCTCTTGCTCCCAGCACTGCTTGCAGGTACTACAGCTAGCATCAGGCCCCGGGGATTTTAAAATGCTGCCACGTCATGTGTCTGTTCAACTCCTCACTCAACGATTACCGAGTAATGGTCAAATCTCACCCTTCACAGTTGCACGTACAGTAAGTGGTGCCGTTGCAATGTCTTCCCTGCTCTGTTGTGCTCACCCGTCCCCTCTCCTATATTCTTGTATTTGCCAGCTTTCTGGAAGAGATTGTCTTTTTATTATAGGGAAACAGTAGCTCTCCATTTCCAATCACTAGTGCCTCAGTGCTGCTGCAGTACATGACATTCATTATAGTAACAGAAATCATCATGCTTGGAAGATGAAAAAGAGGCTGAGAAAAAAAAATCTTTTAGTTTTAAATACTATAAAATTTAATTTTAAAAATTTGAGATAAGTAGAATAGTTTGTTCCATATTGGGATGGCCAATACTTAGAATGGTCACTCCAATTACTCATCTCCTGCAGAGTTTTCAACCTATATATGTATTTTTTCTAATATATATACACATTGCTAGCAGTTTTTCATCTGACTGTGAAAAATCTGTAATGATCACATTTTTCATTTTAAATCCAAACTTCTACTGAAAAAAAAAATCTGGTGGGTAATTTTCTTTCACATCTGTGATGGGAGATGTATTATGTATTTGAAGTTTGAGCCAGGGTTTTCTCTTGCTATTTTTTTGCTCAGAAGAGCCAGCAAGTAAGAACGGTTCATTTTACTGCTCTGCAGTTTTAAAAAATGAAATGGGTTGGACCATCATGAAAAGCTGAATAGTTTGATCTTCCTGTGCTTTGGCTAGGTATTGCTACAGCAAGAGGAATTCACATCTCCCCACAAAGAGTGCCCCAGTGGCAGGGGAGCTCTACTTTGGCCCTTACTCACTTTGACATGTTCGATCCAGGCTATAATTCTTTAAGGGATAAGATTAGAAACTATGCAAGTCTGAATCTCTGCCCCATTGCACCAGCTTCATACTGATTTAACTGTGTTAGACTTATACATGTTGCATCACACTACAGGGATGGGGGGTCAGGATCAACACTTTGGTTTTGGCTGCCTCCATTTTATGCTATGTTTGTTTAGCCTGCAAGTCCAGGCCACATTCAGAAAGCCAGTTCATAATATCCACCATATTTTCAGTTTTATTGATCAACTATTTTAATTTGCAATGAATACAATAAAGAATGTCATCTATATATTCAAGCACCAAAGGAAAAACTCTTTGAAGAAGAGTCATCGCCAGTTATAGCATGTACAATAGCTTTGGACACTTGAACCAGAAGGAACTTCCTCCCCTCTCTTCTAGGACTTCCAAAGGCTTCATTAAAGTGTTTGGGCCCCATCCTCCACTCATGTACATTGGTACAACCTCGTGAAGGTCAGTGGAAGTCAGGCCAATTTAAACCAGCCCAGAATCTGGAAACAAGAAATGGTTCCCTTTTATACTATGAAGAATGGTTTAGACACTAAAACTGTAGATAACCATTTACATAAAATGCTAAACTAAAAAAAAAAAAAAATCCCCTTAAATTGAATGCTTGTGTGCTGCTTGTTACATTACTTATTATCTTGTCAGATGATGTCAAACTAAAATAGCTTCAAATATATTTGTTTGATAAATATTTTCTGTCCTTCTTTTATGACATCTTAAGTCTCAAACAGGTAATGTGCTTGTTTTAGTCAGAGAAGTACTGTGATAGATCTGACACAAGAGAATATTATAGCACATGGCAAAGGAATTCTGCTGCTCTTCAATGATGCTTCTAGGTGATCGGTAGCTTTGTCTTTAAAATGTTCAAGAAAAAAGCCAACAGTGATAAAGAATCACATTTACATTGCTGTATTTAGGTTTATATTCCTATTCACAAACAATGGGGACTTTGCATCTTAAAACGGTAACACACTTTATAATGTGAGCCAAATATATACTTTACCTAGAGTTACTACATAAAAATATTATAGATCATCCAACAATATGAGAAAATGTCACCGCATTCATTTAAAATAGCTATTTGTGAAATGTGTGTTACCGTATTTTGCTTGGGGCAATATATTTCCACGCTTTATGAAATTATTAATTCTCATTAAATTCTAATGATCCTGTCTGAAAAGAGCAGAACTAATTAGCTGCTCCATTAAAGTTATTACTTACTCCTGATGAGGCCTGTAAATGTTTCTACTTTGTTAGGCCAGTGAAAGTTTTCTGAACTGTAACTCCTAGCATTGTGAGGAAATTTCCCCCATCAGCAGCTTATTCCATAACAGTAAAATGACCAGATCCTAACACCACCCATGCAGCCTTTGAGCCTTAAGTCTTACGCCCTGGAACAACTATTTTCCTCCTTTTACAAAGAAAAAAAAAAAATGAAGCTCCTGCTGGTGGGAAGGATCTGCAGAACCTGCATCAGACGGGTGATGTCTAACTGGGGCCAGCACCGGCCGAGCAGCAGCCCCGCTGTCCTGCCCTGCCGAGGGCAGCTCGTGTGCCGGTTCCCTCCAGGTTAGCAGGGAGGGTTTGTAGTGTCCCACCAAAGCTTTGGGGGTGTGACTGTGTCATCGCTTACAGCTGGCAGTGTACCAAGAACCCATACTGGGGCTGGACCGGCGTTTTGGCAGCCTGTGCGGGACCTGACAGACCAGGGTTCAGGTTCCTATTTATGCCTGTATGGAAACTAGTTACTTAAATCTCTTAGAGGATTTGGGCTGCAGTGACGCTGTAGCTCTGTCATCACTTGTAAAACTGAAATAACTTTGCTACCTCACCAGAAGGCTGTGAAAAATGACGACAACTGTGAGGTATTCACATGCTGTGTTTACTGGGGTTTCATCCATGTACCTCAGGACAGGCGGCAGAGCTGTGAGCAGCAGCAGTGCCTGCAGAGCAGCATCTTCCCCCCGGTGTTTGCACACTGGGCTTAAGGGTTCAGCATAAACTGATAGTTTTAAAAGGTTACTTGGTCATTTCAGTAATAAAAAATGGTATCTGCTTGAAGATCATCGTGGCTGCAAGAAGTGAGTTCCCCGACATGCGCTAACGACAGGTAAAATAGCTTTGGCAGCTCTCGGTACCGGGGGGGGGTCGAGATCACCGAGACTCAATGAGACATCAACTTATCCCCAGTGAAAATGAGCGAGGAAAAGCATAAATCAGAACTACTACGAGAAGCTTGCTGACTTAAACAGCAAGCAAAATGCAACAGTTGCATTCGCAACCGAGTACTGATCAACAAATAACGTACAAACATTCGTATGTGAGAAAGATTTTAAATATACACATGTAAAAATCTCCCATGATATGCCTGTACGCTCATCTGACCACAGAACTGGAACAGAATTTATTACTGCTACTACAACTCTGACCAAGAGCTAATCAAGACAAGTACCAAATGTTTTAGTCCAACAGATAATAATTAAAATATAGAGATATTAGTTAAAGAAATTGAAAAATGTATTACTTTTTTGAGCTGAGATCATGATTATTACATTATTTACGTACACTGAATAAATTATTTTTTAAATTATTTGCTCAGCTTCTTTATTAAAACATTTTTCAAAGCCTGTTGGGTTGTGGGGTTTTTTTGCAGCGTTTGCTTTTTTCTATATAAGGGCTGAATTTTTTGAGAGAAATTAAGTACTTCTTAATAATGCTCCCCAGATAGTAAACACAAAATGTTTTAAACATTCAACTCCTTTTACTCCCCAAGAAACACCTCAGTTTGCATAGGCTTCTGCCACAAAAACATTTTTTATATTGGCCATTGATATGTTGGAAAGGATCAGAAGTTAGATTTGCAGCCTAAATTGGCAAATATACACCACATTTCTACTCATTATATGCCAATCTCTGCTATTTAAGCACTGAGGATTGGCTGAGAGTTTTGGATGCTTCTCTATAATAAACTAATATAATTTGAAATACTGATGGCTCTGGAAATACCAACACTTTTTCTTTTCCTATGTCATGCCTTTCAGCCGCAGCTAATAACGGGACATCAATTCTTAAAATTAGCCCCTCGTTCCAGGGCCTTGGAAAAGATTTTGCCAAACATCTGCAGTTGCAACATTTGATAGCACGGGCTTTCCTCAAACACCTCACCCTCCTCCACTTTCTTCTGGTCTCCACGCATACTGGGCACCCCTAGGAAGGCAGCTAACTCATTTGTATGAGACAATCCCCCTTGGTTAATGGTCAGATGCACTTTGTTCAATGATGTGCAGGAGGGCTGGTCTACATTGAGGTGAGTAATGCTATTTTGGGCCCCGAGGCGACTGCGCAAGGAAGTGTCCCTAAGTGAGGAAACACCAAATGATTTTAATTTTCTCAGCAGCAGAAGCAACAACGGGAGCTAAAACACACTCACGTCCATCGAGCTGGACTCCTCTGTGCAGGCAAGCACCAGGCACAGTCCTGGGCTCAGCTGCTTCCTGATAGAAACTACGTCATTCCTGGGGGGGGACCTGGCTCCATCACCCACGCCAGCACGGCGTTTCCACCACCCACATACTCCCCGGAGAGCTATGCCACTTGCCGAGAGCTTCCAAAATAGCAACTTCCCAACCCATAATGTTAAAAGTTTTCAAAAACATTTGCAACCAATTTTATAGTTAATTAAACCCAGATTTGCTCTATTCAGTCATTTGTTCTATAACTTTTAAATCTTTTTTGGTTTAAAGTTTAGGGTTTTTTTCTAAGTCATGCGTAAGCTTTAACTGTAAATAGGTTAATTGCAGCTCTGATCTTCCTCCAGCATCTGCCAGTAAAGACAAACAATTTTCAAACACCGAGGCCTAACATGGATCACAACATTTCAAGGTGGGACCAGTCCCGTGGCGCTGCCAGCAGAGAACCCCATGCCAAATCATACAGCTAGTAAATAGTATGGCATCAATTCCCCAAAAATTTCCATAGCAAGAGTTTTAGGAAGAGATCCAAATACCCCATCAGTAAATCTCGCAGAGTAGGTGATACATTTACAGTTGCCAGATATTTCAAATGGCCTTTCTCTCACATATGGTTACACTCTACAAATCCAAAAATTACACAAAGTAGATATGCCACGAAGTTTGAAGCTACCCTCTCTCCTCTGTTCAGAACAAATGTAGAAAAATTGTAAAACACAAAACCACCACCCATTTTTTTCTGAACAAGACAAGAAATCATTATTCATGCTCCTCTTTAAAAATCAAGAAAGAGAAATAAGTTGTCGTAAGAAAAACTGTCTATCTTGAGTTTCAGGCCAGGTTCCTCCTACCTTTGGAGCGCAGTCTTCCCAACAATATCCATTTCTCTGGCTCCCAAGCAGCATCTCTTGTGGCTCCTACCTTGGGCATGCAAACAAGGAAATCTCAGTTAAAATTAAGCTCCTGCTCACCAGAGACCAATTACTGATTTTCTTCCTTCCTTTACTCTATGAATAGAACAGACAGGATTGCAAAGACATTTGGAAAGAAAAAATTGACCTCTTAAAATCAGCTACAGTGAACTGCAAATATCAACACCAAAAAGATAGCCCCATCTTGCCTCCATTTCTGGTGACTACTATAATTTTCTTGAGAAATGAGTGGTCTACATTCATTGAATAAAGTCACAGAAACACCACCGTGCCTTGAAGAACAGCTGGGATCACAGACATCCTTGGCAGCTGCAGGCACCTACACTCAGTGCTAGCCCTGGATAAAGGAATTCATACCACAAAACCAGAGGTAACCAACTGCATAATGTGCTGGTATGTCCCAGAGACAGGCAGCAGGTGCTACAGGAGCTATGGGCTGTTCTTTGCAGAAAATAATGGCCATTTTACCTAAAATGAGCGTTTAAACCCCCCTATATCAACCTGTGAGATGTGAATTTATGTTCAGTAAAATGAAAAACCATCATGTGAACGCCAAGTTAATTGTCTGCCCGGTCTTGAAAGCAAGCAGTGATTCATTTATTAGTACAACAGATACTAGCAAAACCTGTTCATGCATTAGAATTATCTCAGTACCTTAAACTGACATTCAGAGAAGCTTTCCTAGGTAGCACACAGTAAAGTGAATGGTTGGAAATTTCATGTCTGACATACAGAAAACATGCTGGTCTCTAGTACCTTCAAATTGTTATTAAATATTATTATAATTCTTAAAAAAGCACTCTGCAATTTCTCGAAACAATGATATTGGTATCATTTAGCATCATCTGCTGCTGCTGGTAGGAGCCATGCTTAGAGAGTGCAGATGCTGATGAGCGGCTGGCTCAGAGGCCAAAGCACGATCCGTACAGTCCCGCCCGTAACAACAACCAGGATGAGATTTCCCAGACCACACCCAAGCACTCAGGAGCAGAGATCACTTGTCAGTCATTACACACATCGGAGAAAATGCCTACGCTCTGAAAGCACTGTTGCGTTCTAGCAGTTTTCTTTCTTCAATAGCACACCCTAACAGCCACTTAGTTTTTCAATAGTTGTTGCCTGTGTTCTGCAAAAAACACCCTGTCTCTTTTAGGCAAACCTGCACCACAGACTAATAGACCAGAAGTATTAGCTTGATAGAATCACATCAAGCTGAGTAACCCTAACCGCATACACAGCAGCATATATACAAAATCCACAGCATTCAAAAATCTCACCACAATCTTGATACAAATCAAGATCCACGACCCTGTGCCATATATGCATAACTCTCCAGCATAAATAAATTTGAGTCCTATACAAAGATGAGACTCACAAATTCTCCTTCTTCCTTTCATTTGAAGAAGTGTGCAGGGCTAGACATAAGAGAGTCATAAGGAGGGAAGTTCAACCTGAGTTTAAAAAAAACACGTGAAGGAAATCAGATCTTGTATCCAGAATAAATATATTATGCCATTCTCATAAATATTCACTTTTTGAACCTGTTCCAAAACTCACCAGATCTCATACCAGTTTTTTCTTGAGTTTAGGCACTGTGTTTAAAGGCTTGTAGGATAGTTACCCAAGGAATTTAGTAAAATCCCATTGTTTTAAATTGCAAAGTTAGATTTGACTAGTCACTGGAATCTGACTGCAACCCTTTTAACCTAGCATTAAAAGTTACAAGAAAAGCCAGTGGGCATTTAACATACATAATTTCTCTCCTTCGTACAAGGACAACCCACAGCACGCCTGCCAGTTCAGTGCCCATGACCTCCAGGAGAAGCACTGCTTCCCCAGGTGCCCTTCCTGTGTGCCGCGCTCCTGGCACAAGCAGTTGCCCATCTCTTGTCCGCAGTTGACTTTCAAGGCTGGTTGCTTTACGCGTCATCGAGACTCATGACCTCACATATGGCCACTTTCCTCTCTGACATTTTGACATCGTCATTTAAAGGCTGGTGTCACCGTGGCAGGTTCTTTGAAGCTGGAACAAAGAAAGAGCATGGTTTTACTTCTTAGGAAGAACATTTACTGAACATCCTGCAACCAGTCAACTCCTACTCTGTGCAAACCAGTGTCTTATGTTCTGGGAAAGGCAAAGGATTTGTGGTCAGTTACTGTACAAATCAAGGAGAAGGAAAAAGCGTATAGAGCTTGTCGCTGAAACTGGCAGCGAGTGCAATTAGAGGCGAATGAAAGCAGTGCTACAAATCAAGAATCACCAAAGAATGGAGTATCAGGTAAAAGGAAAGGTAAAATATGCCCTTTTTTTAAGAGAAAAAGAGAAAGTATTCACATTGCATTCAGCCCTCAAGCTGCTGACAAGATGCCCCTACACAAAGATTATATATTACTGAAACCAATAGACTGGGAAACACAAATCTTAAAAAATAAATACCACACGGGCAAAGACAGGTAAGCTCCCTTACACGTCTACCCACCTACACAACAGACTGAGTAATCAAGATCAATCACCTCTTCACTTCAGCTATCACATATGGAAGGCGAAATACCCCGTGGTACTGCCACAGCTCACACAAGCTCCAAAGACACAGCTGTGAAGCTTTGGGAAAGCGGACAGCATCCACAGGTTCCGAGTGAAGGCCTGGGAGGACACCACTGCCTCCTTCCAAGCGTGGATCTCCCAACCCCTCTCCTTGCTTCACAGGAACCTGAAAGGAGGCAGCTGACTACGTCTTAACCAGGAAATCCTGGTATCTCGACTTCTTGTTCTGTGAATGCCCAGAACCGCCGCTGCCCAGAGGTGGCACCTGAACAACCATGAATGCAACAGGCTTCACGTCTTCAGTAAAAATTCCAGTCCATCTTTAATTATCATCTGCTGGAGTTCACTTGTTTCGTCCGATAAAGCTAGTGGCTCAAGGAGATAAAGAAGGATGCTAAAACTTATTTTAACTGTTTTAATTCCCGTTTAAAGAGTAAGAATTCTACTGTTCTTCAAACAAAGCTTTAGTCTCCGAGATTCTCTCCTATATTATTTTTTATTCTATTTTTAACAAATTAAATCAATTATTACATTTAAAAATTTTACTAACAGTTTTACTGGGGGCATACAGGATAAAGTACTTCTTCCTGTTAATTCAGACCACTGTTTTCAGTTTCAGTGTTTTCAAAATATTAACAATTTGTATTAAGCAGAAACACGTAGGATTCAAGTTGCTGAAATGACTTTAAATATTTTATTTTAAAATTATGCAATTTACTTTTCTATAAATCTGATTTGCCAGGAAAACATGATAAGAGGAGATTTTCTACAAAGTGTCTCCAGGAATCATGCTGGCTCTTTCAGGTGCATTTTTAACGCTAATAAGTGTAAGGTATTATGGTCTAATTTAAATTTAACCAAGCACATGCTTGCTAAAATTAGCATCGAGAATTTTTATCAAAACATCAACATTAATTTTTAAAAAAGCACTGTATTTTTAAATTTCAAAGTTACATTTAAAAGCGCAAGAAATCCAAACTGTAGATGGCATGCAATACCACATTCATTCATGAATATGTTATTTCTAACGAGAACAGGTAACATAAGTCTATAATAGTATTTTGAGGTTATCTTTTAGCAAGCATCCCTGTCCTTAAGACCAAAACTGTGTCTGCAAAAATTTATCACTAATTTATGTTGACATTAGTAATTAAAACATTTTCATAGAAATGTTGATATTTGTCATATTGTTTTCAGGTGCTCTGATACCAAAATAAAGAACAAAGTCTAGTGAAAATAACTACTTATTCTGTTGCTCTTCAGTATGTTTAACGACTGCATTTCTGAGCGCTGTCATTTAGCTAGACATACAGGAGCTATGAAATGCACTTACAGTTTATTGCCTATAATTAATTACACTCAAAATCGTTTACAAGGAAAAAACTGTACCAATAAAATGGAGACCTTTTAAAAAGAACTACCTCTTACTTCGAAATTACAGGCTTCTCTAGCAGTTTCGCTACTGCACTTTGGCTAAAATGTTTTTTGTTCAAATAGTGAATTTCCCACCTGGGCCCATCCCAGCTCTCCTGAGAGCTCTGACTTCAGACTTGCCGCAAAAGCTGCATTCTTCAGCAGCGTAGGGGATTTTGTTGAGTCTTGGTATAGCTGTGGTCTTGGGTTTGGGGTTTTTTTTTTTTTTTTAAAGCTTCAGAGCTCGGAATGAGCAGATTACATGAAAAATTCAGCTTCCTTTTAACAAGATAAATTTCCAACTTCACTGGAGAAAAGGTTGAAAAATGATCTTTGTAAAATATTAGGGATGCAAAAGGCAAACAAAACCACGGGTTTTTACAGTAGAGATTTTCTAGGCTGATACGTCGGGTTTGTGTCCTGTTTCATATTTTTAATGCTCAATATTGATGACATTAATAATGGGATTTTATACCAAATGTTAAACACTGCAAAAGAGCAGTCACCCATCAGAACCAGGAGAACCTTTACAGGTTAGTAGAGCTGAGTTCCTCCTGCATCCCTATTAATAACCGGCTACCAAATCCACTGCTTATAGAAATCGTCGTGAAACGGGGAGGGGATTAAGTAGAGTGAGGGCTTTGTTTTGGTGGACTGGTTCAGTGGAAAGCAAAATGGTAGTTAGTATCAAACCCACTTATTCAAGAGAGTGAATTGGGACAACAGAAATCCCCCAAAGCAGGAAATGTGTTTCCCAAAGGATTTTTGCCTTTTTTTTCTCTTTTTTTAATCTAAGGTTATAATTTATTTTAAAATGTGATTCCTGACTTCCCTAGTGCAAACCCTGCGCAATGTCAAGCCCCGCACTGGTGTCCTCTTGAGTCTGTAAACAGACAGAATTAAACAATAGCATCGCTAAGTGCGAACTTTCTCCATTCATCTTAATGGACTGTTAATTATGACCACTTAAATGCCCACAGTGTTAACCCTTTCACTGCTGGCTGGATTTCACCCAAAAGGGCAGTTTATAGATGTTGATTTATCCACAGGCAGGTAGATGTAAAACTCACAATCGATATACAGTTAAGTGGACTAAACGATTAATAAGGTTGTGAATATAGATTATGCAACCGGCTGAAAGATCTAATAATCACCTTCTGAAGTTTATTCTTTTCAAGGATTCCAGCAAAATGATGCTTTCAGTGTCAACAGTGCAGTATAATTGTTTGAGGGTTGAAGAGATTCAAATAGGATGATGTTGGGTTTGTACTGCATTTTCATGTAGCAGAAGGCTGGTAAAGTGTAGTTAACTGATTGACGTTGCACATCCTAAGTGATGTGGCAATTTGTAATGTCAGGATAATAAGGCTAGTTGACTTTTTTTTAAGTTCAGAAATTTCTGCAAAGCTATATAAGAAATTAAACAATTAATTTTAAAAAGCCAGGTAAATCTTGGAAAAATTTGTCATAGATGTTATTTATTGCTGCCTATAAGCTGATGCTATTAATGGAATTAAGAGATACTACAAATTGAATCAATTTTTGGACATAAATATTACAGACACATTTGGAGGAGGTGACAAAAATCACAGTTGTTTTGAAGAATTTAACAGAACAGAACAATATTTCGAGTACAGTCCTGACAGGAATTACATTTTTAGTATCATATGTACTGCATAAACAATTTCCACAAGTATTTGAATCAAATTAATTTTGTACTACTAATTTAAGCTCTTCAAAAGCTCTAGGGCTAGTTTCTTCTCTCTTGAGCAAATGGATCTGGTATAATATAGACAGCCTTAGATTTCATTAAGTCTCCCTGGTTCCCCACATTCCCACTGGCATCCCTGGCTATTTGAGGGAAGCCTTATAGCCAAAAGGGACCGTATCTATTTCTTCTGTCCACACTACAGCTTTTTCAGTGGTTCCTTCCATCAGATCCTATGGTTGTTTCATGCTTGCACAAATCCCAGATTGTGGGCAAGTAGATATATTACCAACCTAACGCTTGCCTACAATTTTGTTTTTAATACCTGTATTACAGCAGCCACCTGGGGGTACGCGGTAGGCTGGCTAGCACCGGGAAAAGCAAGAGTTCACAACATTCACACCATGCAAACCCCCCTTATGTACTTTCTCAGTCTGTGCTGGTGGTTACAACCACCACCACTGCACCGCCACTGGCTACCCCTGCAATGCAGATACTGATTTTTGCAGCATAACTCTTGTTCTCAGAGTACCTGAAACAGCCAACACACCACTCCACAATGGTTAGAAAACAACAACGGATCTGCCCAGCAAAGCAGCTCTGAACACAGAAACCATTTTCCAAAACCCTGAGAACCCAAAAACTATTTGTGCTCAAGCATGTGGTCCGTTTTCCCCGTTTAAGCACTTTAAGGTATCAATATTTTTTTAAAATAAGAAGTCGTTGTAAATGAGCAGTCAGGCCCATGTGGTCAGCACGTAACGCTGGCAAGAACAACAGTACGTGGGCCGGTGCATTGGGTCTACCACCACTCTCGAGACCCCCCTGATAGTTACCATAGAGATAGTAGGAGCCACAAAGAGCTTCGATCACATTACTGGCTGGGAGGGGGTCAATTTGTATGCGCGAGCCCTGCTGGGATTGAAAGAATGCAGAGGAGGACAGGAAAGATAATAGAGAGAAAAATAAGTGAAGGGAGAATACAAGAAATGAGAAAAATGAAAGAAAGAAAGAAAGGAAAGGGGGGAGAGAGAGATAGGGGGGTGGACCAAAGGGAGTGAGGGATCTCAGAAGCAAAAAAGCCAGCAGAGAGACCAAGGGGAAATGAAGAGAGGAAAGAGAAAGCGAGTGAGAAAATTCATCTTGCGCAGACAGCGCTCGTGTCACTGCCCGACAGGAACCGCTGCTCCAGAGAAGCTAGCCCAGCAGCGCAGCCAGCCGTGGGGGCAGTGGGGATGGATGGATGGGTGGGTGGATGGATGGATGGATGGATGGATGGATGCCTGCAGCACCTGACCCACGCCAGGAAAACTGCTCCAAACACACAGTGGAGCAAGGAGAGGGGATCACAGAGGGACGAGGGGGTTTGCTTTCATATGCCCATGGGTTAGCAGCCCAAACATGGTGCTGACTGCGCAAGCGCCACAAAAGCAAACAGGTTTCTTTCTTCTTTGGACTCCTCAACCCAGGGCACTGAGGGCTCAGGGCCGGACAGGTTTTGCCTCTGGGGGCTGTGACTGCCTGGGGCTGGTGGGGCTGGAGCTTCGGCAGCTGCTCTGGGTCTCTGGGAGAGCCAAGGCAGTCTCCGCGGCCCCCAGCTGCTGTGTGCTCACCTATACCTACCCTGCCCTATTGCTGTATATGCCTTCAAAGGCACTGGCAGACCTTTCGAAACTAAGACGTCACCTAGGTCCATACTCCAGAAAGGCTGAGGAGACAGCTTTGAATGACTATCTAAATCAGCAGAGTATCCAAAATATCAAACCCCGGAAACAATCCCTTATGGATGTCTAAGTGACTGGTGTATTGTTGCAAAAATCTGTTGTTCCTCTGCAGGTTAGTAATGCCACGGCCAAAACCTGCTTGTCTGTCAAGAGGAATCCTAGCAAAGTCAGAGAGAGAGAGGTAATAGGACTCAACACATAAGCAATAATAGTTAAAGGGAAAAGTCTTATTTGGTGGCACGTTCATTGGCCCTGTACCTCCCAAAAGGTAAGGGTAACAAAGAATGTTCTGCTTCAGTGCTCTCATCAATGCCATAGCGTCCCTTCGTGCCACAGCAGCTTGCCTTGCAGGCCTTCCCAGGACACGCACAGCTTCATAGCCTCACGCTGGTACTCAGCTTCAATACTGGGATGTCAGTATGTCAGTAGAGGAATGCCCCAAAGGCCAGCAGAGCAGCAGGCTGCTGTATCATACCGTAGCCTCATGGCTGAGTGACAAAATAATTTTTCCTGGGGAGAACGACAATCTATCTGCTGAGTTTTTCTAAAATACACCTCTTCTTCCTAGCGGGAGCATCACAGTACTCCTCACCTTCAGGGCCAGCCCATTCAGCCCCATGAGACTAAGACAACATCCCCTACATTTTCTTACAGAGAAACAGATTTAAATATGTTCAGTGAAAATCAGCACTGATTTCAGAGGGCAATATAATTCCCAATTACCAATAGCACCCACTGGCCTGACTGCAGTATCCTGTGCTCAGTGTATTACATAGACCAGACCAGAACTGATTATGAAGGTGTTGGGGGTTTTTTTAATGAATTAACATTATTTTTGTATCGTTCCACTTTTCAGGCCAACTGTCAAACTGACCATAAATTAGATTTCTCCCTTGCATAGGACCACCAAAGTCAAGTTACCCCTGAGATCAACAGCATCGCCTTTGAATTAAAAGCACACAGATGTCTGAGTAACAGTAAAATTACTGAAGTATGTAAAAGCCTCTAGAAATGCTGCGAAGCAGCTTTTCCATATATAGCAATGTCACCATTTTAAGTCAAATACATTGTGATTTTAGCTTAAAAAGCCCTCCAAAGCAACACAAACTAAACTGAAAACACTTTCGGTTCAGAGGAATATACTCTTTACATAAAGCTGTAAACTATAGCATGAAAATGGCATGTATAAAATTGTGAAGTGCCTTTGTAGGAAACCCCAAAATGTTTTTTGCACGATTCAAGCTCCCAAACAGTCCTGTGCATTAGAACTACTCTTTTTTTTTTTCCCCCATGCAATTTATAATACAGAATCATTTTTAAAAGCAACAGTGTCAACCCAGCCACAGATATACTCATAGATTTCAGAGCCTGCGTCCAACCCTTCCCCTTCACTTATCACCACCCCACGCGTAGGGAGGGGATCCTCCAGTAAGCCAGTCCAGTAGTTTCCATCCAAGCCCAGCCCAGCCCCAACAGCCTCATCTCGGACTGCTGAAGTCGTTAAGATTTTTACGAACATCTACTAGCCAGATGAGTCCTCACTGCCAGATCCCTTACAATCTTTTCCACTACAGGAAAACTTTCCAAAAGCTGGGTAATAGGCCCCAAATGGTTCTTTCGGCACTAATGTGAACTGGAAACTAAAAAACCATCCAGCAGGTAATTTGTACAAGTCTCTTAAATCTTGAAAATGAGGCTATTCATTTTCTAATAATAAATCTTTACTGCAGCTAATCTTATCTTCCCTCCACAATAAACTCCTAATTATTACCTTTCCAGCCAGCATATCTGTGATTTTAAAAGTGTGTGACAAGCAGTAAAAGCAAGTGCTGGATCTTAGGACTGAAGAAAGGAAATACTTAGGTTAGGCATAGAGAAGATCCTTGTTTTTTAAGCTCTGAACATGATATGACGGAACAAGTTACAAGTTGGGAGCGAACTATTCACACTAGAGACATCAAGGACAGTCACCACTGCTCCTGCACCTGACGGCTCTGGGGAAGCTCCACCTTCTTCTCGACGAGACCTGCACTGCCCAAATGAAAACGAAAGAGGAGAAGTACTTTTTTTTTTTTTCTTTCATTTTAACTTAGACCCGGTCAAACCCAGAATCCATTACTAAATGCTAAAGGCAAATGAATAAAACATTTTTGCAAATATTTGTCTAAAGTCAGAACTTTGCACATCATTAATTACGAGTTTTATCTCTCATTTATACTGGAAGTACCTCAGGGCCAGCAACCCTGTGAGGCCCAACAGTACCAAGCACAGTGTGTGTAATGGCACAGACCTTTTCTCTATCACTTTCACTGTGCTGAGGCTAGGCATGTTACAGAGAGTATCTGCGAAGCTAATTTTGGAGTTTCAGAATATTTATATCGCCCAAGAAAAAAACAATGATGTCAGATAAGCTATGTCCTCAAATAAAACTGAAGATCTGAATTTTGAACAGCAGCTACGTGCCACTGCCTATTCTCAAGCAAGCTATAGAAGAAGAAATATTTAGAGAAGTGATCCGAACAACACATCTGTCTGAGAAAACCAGAAATGTTTGCAGGGAATCTGTAAAAAGAAAAGGAGACCAAAACCGAGCACTCCAGTTCTTCTGCCATTTTACTGCAGCACTTTACAATCACCTTTTAAACAGTACAACGGACTTAAGCGCACTGATTTTTAAACACGTATATTTACAAACAGCACTCAGCTTGTTAAACCGATTATTCCTTACCAATATATGCACTAGTCCAATAAGCACTTAATAGTTGTTTGCAGAGCCTGGTTGTGGCAGTGACCCAACAAGAAAACAA
Source organism: Fregata magnificens (assembly GCA_013389945.1). Classification (NCBI taxonomy): domain Eukaryota; kingdom Metazoa; phylum Chordata; class Aves; order Suliformes; family Fregatidae; genus Fregata; species Fregata magnificens. Next base: position 79,067 of record WAAD01022663.1, read on the forward strand.
AATAACTAGAATATCCTGTCCATTCACAGCAAAATATAAAATCACCAGTCCCCTTGGCCTCAGTTATTTGGAAGCTGCCAGATATTCCTTGCCCTTCTGGAAGGTGTGCATAGAAGTATTCCCAGATCTTTCCCTGCCTGTTTACCTATTAAGGTGCAATCTAGCTCTCAAGTTTTTGTCACCAAAGCTATTATGATGATAAAGGAATACAATACTTAACAGAAAAAAAAGTCTGAGCCTATCTCATGTAAAAATGCTTTAGGTATATTAGGGCGAATGAACTTTATGAATAAAAGCTTTATTCTTTACAGGAAAAATATGATACTGTTGTTTCTCTTTTCCTGTGAATACATTTCTTTCAGGCAAAATATATATTTTGAGTCATCATAAAAAAGACATTTTTTAACTTATGTGCTTTGGCAAGGAAATAAATTAATTTATTTCTTCTATTTATTTCTACAAAATCTCTTCTTCACACTTGATGGACAAAATACAGAGGTATATCTCCTTCGTCCTTCTTTGCACCCTGTTTCCTCTCTGGAACCCTACATACCTTTCCCACATAAATGGGAGTTTCATGACATTTAAATGCACTTCCTTAAGCTTTCAACAAACTTGATACGGCTTTCCTCTCTGGGCCCTATAGCAGTCCCCACATTCCCAGTATTATTCAATCTCGTTGAAATCTTCCTGTTTCTTAGATAACACTAACAATTTGAGCTGAGCGTTGCTTTCATTTTTAGAATAAGACCTGCCCATTAAGAAGCCAGCGCCTGCTTTTCTAGGTTATTGTTTCTAGTCTACGCATTTTTTTTCTCACAAACCAAGTTTGTAATTTTAGCCTCTGATGGAGCCTGTCATTTACATTTCAGTAATTTTGCTCACTCTGCTTTTCTCAAATCCTATTCTTTTGAGATTCCTACGTGCTCCAATTGTAAAAAATTACTAGGAAGCTGCTTGACTTCATAGTGCCTTTTGATCCAAATAGTCTCAAGAAATGCTGTACAAACATCAGGATGCCTACGAAACAGATGCTAAATATATTTTAATGTATCAATCCGCAGAGGAAAGTATGGCACTGAGAAATTAAAGCAAAAATGTTCAGATACAGAAAGTAAAGCTGTAGCAAGGTACTGAAATAGTCAGGAACTGCATATGCAGTACCTCAGAATTTCCTTGAACAATTAGAAATTTTAATAAGAACAAAACAGTTCTCAGTAGGAACCTTATCCTTAGCAATTAGGAGTAGAAATGCTGCCCAAATTGACATGAAAGAAATCAGTAAGTGAATAAAATCAAGCAGTTCTGCCTTGTAATCCTATTCTTTAATCTTCAGACAATGCTCTCCAGCCATCCCTGCATTATTTTTATTAGCTGCCTTTGGCTTTTTTAAGTGCGTTGTTTCTGCTGAGCTTATCCGCGAAGAAGTAGGTCCAAAGTAAGCAAACAGCACCGAGGACATAAATAAATAAATAAACCCAGGGAAGGAGCCTTTCTGAGCCTGTGTAGCTGAACCACTGACTTATTGTCTCTGCTCTCACCACACCCCCCCTTCAGTCAGTTGTTCCTTTTTTAAAAAAAAATAATTCTTTTTTAAAATTTGGGAAGGCCTAACCAGCATTAATAGCCTCACAATCCTTAGTAAAAAAGGGAGAGCTATTTTGCAGTTATATGAAAACAAAAAGCATCTGAAATCAGCATGTTGTATTTGTTTTCACCATCCGTTTGAGGGGGAAAAAAAAAAAGGAAAGAAAAAATAAAGACAGCTGTTAATCCATTTTAGTAAAAGTGGAAAAAATCCTGGGGACTTTCTAAGCCTAATTTCAGCCTAGAGTGGTTTTTATGGCCAAACAATGAATCCTTAGAATAATTGGTTCATATCATGAATACACAACAAACTCTGCACCCAGGGCCTGATCCAATTCCAGGGTAATCGGTAGGAATACCTCCTTCGACTTCAGTGACAGTGACAACGTACAGGATCATTAAAAATAAAAAATCTTTACAAATGCGTTCCGGCTGAATATGGACCAATTGTTTATGTTGCGTGAGCTCTGAAAGTGTTTTTGCAGCATTACATGTGACTTATACCGATGCAAACAAATCAATATAAATCGTGGGTAAAAAAAGCACCATCACTTAAGAGAGGTACTAAATTTCCAGACCGCAGTATTCAGACTATGATTATTTATTGCCATTGTACGCAGATGAAAGGCTGTGGCGTTCCTTCCAGTTTCATTGCTTCGTGCCAGCTGAATTCTGCGAGAGGGATGGTGTTAGAAATGGAAGGCTACAGTAATGTTAACTATGCCGTTTCCCTCCAACATCCATTTTGTTCCAAAGAAATACTTGCCAGAGATTAAAATATTCAAGATGGCTGTTTTCTGCACCCTTTCTGCGAGCTCTACAGTTTTTCATGTCTCAAATATTCCGCGTCCCCGTCTGTATTCAGACCATGAATATTTTGCTCCCCATCTCGTCGGCCTCCCAAGTCACCAAATACTGGCGCCAGTTCAAAGGGGGTTGCTCAAAACCCGCTGCATTTCCAGCCCGGACACCGAGGCAGCCCTCCGGCCGCCGTTCCGGCTGGATGCCTC
>WAAD01022683.1:324-46860 GCA_013389945.1 Fregata magnificens
TTCCTTTGATATCACACAAAACGCTGCCATGGACCTATTTTATGTAACAAAAATCCCCTCTTAAATTCAGAAAGCCTGACACGTGTTTTCACAGTGGTTCAGCTAGCCTCGGCCTCAGGGTTAGAGGATCTCAGCCCAATTCCCAAACAAGGTTTCTACCCCAGTGAGTGACAAGTTGCCAGGCGTACTGCTTTCCTCAGACCGGCTGTCTTAAATGGAGAGTGAAAGGAGGCGGTCGCATCCTGTTGCAAGAGGGAAAAGGAAGCCTGTATAGCATGCTATTTTTTCTAACAAAAAAGCCTCCCACAATCTGGCTAGTGTAATCTGCTCAGATAGTACATAAGCGTCCAGACCTCTTATCGTAGCTGATATAGCCAAACTAGACCTCAACAGGTCAGTAGTTCCTCCAAAAGAAATAGCAAAATATTCTTAAAGCATAAATATTGTTTAAATAGCAATCCATTTATTTGCAGATGTAGTTTTTATCTTATCTTGTCTTAAAATACTAGAACATGGGTATTACAGGCTCTTGTAACCTTTGTTTCTCCCATTGTATTGTACAGTCACGAGATTTATCAGGTATTGTGACTTTAAACAACTCTATATGCCATTATTTCAAAGGTAGGTGAATGCAAATAAAGTGTAAAACCATGAGTGTGCTGCTAGCCTATTCTAAATGCTTGCCTTATTTAGCAACAGGAGGGATGGATCTGAGTGAACGGTTTGCGCTGTGATCCTCCCTTTCTTTTTTTTGAAGCAAATGAGTTTTATTTATTCCCAATAATAAATCTATATAATATTATTTCAGGATAGCATTTTCAAATGCAGCTTGCACTGTTCCTTTCATGAGCGGTTTGCACCCAGCTAGAAATTTTATTCATAGATGTTTCACAATTATGTTATAGATTTTAACAGACAATTCACTTCACATACCAGAATAAGAGAACTGCCAAATACATTCCTGAAGTCAGGTAGCAAATGAACCCAAGTTCAGACTCGGATGAAACGAAGTGCATAAGACAGAGACCCTGGCATCTTGCAAATCCAGATTAAGTATGCTAGTTTGGTAAAAATAATGACTACATTAACCCTATATCCCCGATTGAGCCTGAACATAATCTCCCTTGAGGACAGTTAGTCAGAGAATCAGTGGGAAAAGAGGGAAAGAGAGGGAAGGATGGGCTGACTGGGGAGGCCATCAGGAAAACTGAAAAATTAATCTTCCTTTGGCATAAATATAACTATTACTAGGAACTTGCCTGACCAGAGCAAAGTGACGCATTCTCTCCCTTCCCCATACTGACTGCAAAATGCTGCTCAAAGTTTGTAACATAGAACCAGACAAGAACTTACCCTTTCCTGCTCTTTCCACAGTTGCAATTGTCCTGCCCTGTCATTCAGCTGAAGCTGAATGTCTTACCTGGGGCAGGAAACCATAGCCGCTCATCTACTTCCCTGGGGGTGGCCAGCCTTACCATATACTTCTGTTACCTCCTAAAACCTTGTGTGGTCCTCAAGGCCCTGCTATGGTCCAAGCACCCATTCATCAGGGGGTTACCCTAAAAGATTTACTGGGCTTTTCCAAGTTATGAAGCTGGAAGTCTTTGACTTGAGTGCTACCGTACCTGCCCTGACAAGGTCCCATCTCCACAGTTCTCCACAGAGAACACCCAGATCTTGGCAGTTTCTGAGGCTGTGACCTCTTCATCTTTATGGGCTGAGGTGTCCTGGCCAGAGCCACTGATAATACTAAATAATGTGCATTATTTGTACTTAGATAAACAATAAGAAAGTCTTTAGAAAAATATTTTGAGCATTGGCTCAAAGAAGAGGCCACACAAATGTGTTCACTGGCTCCAAGGCATGCTTTTCCCTGAAACCTCCAACCCAGCTATTGACAAACAGTGGCTAGAGAACTGAGCACGGTCTCTTCCAGCTCAGCTGCAAAGCAGCCTGTAGCTAACTTCATAAGAAACCAGTGAGGGGAACTGGGCAGAGGCGGCCACGTCTGGTGAGAGGAATGGTTCCTATGCAGGGCTGTTGCAAGCATCACATGTGAGAGGAAACTGGCCTTTGGTGAAAACTATTTATAGAGGACAGCCTAGAAAAGCACTGGCTATATATTAATGACATACTACTCCCTGTAGTTTCTGAGTGCCTGACTTTCTCCTGAAGCTTTCTTCTTTGTTCTCACCTGACTTCTGAAAGGGCAAGGTAAGTCCCGAACAGGGGCGGACGAACAGCCTGACTTTAGTCTCCAATGCATGAAGCAGATGCTCCAGGGTGCTGCCTGTTCCAAACCCAGCGTCTCATTTGTTACAAACTAGCACAAAACTCCTCTGGGCATGCTGGACCCAAATAATTCCTTAAAACACTAAATGAATCGAGACAGCTTTAGTACATAAAATAGTGTTTTTACTTAAGGTGAAGAGATGGAAAAGGTCTGACATTTAGTCTCACGTGACCTTTATCAAGGACAGTACAGAGCATACAGGTTTTTGCCTTAATAATTCGCTGTAGCCAGGAGTCTTTGACTTTGATAAAGGTCACTCGGGTCCAAAATGTTGGGTCATTTTCAGTTACCCTTATCTGAAATAAAAAAGGCATTCCTATTAGTACATTTGTCCTCATTTGTAGCATTACTAAAAAATGTCATTTAGTTCCAGGAGGAACTTTTTATGTTATTCTGTATCAAACATAGTCTTTTCTACTGTGCCTGTTTAATTCTGCAAAGCTCTCTTCTCTGATCAAATATGCTGGCCTCTGATCAGGGAGATCATGTGAACTGAGCTCCACTGATGTGAGTAAACAGAAACAAATGGTAGAGCAGAGTACAAACGCCACAGGTTTTTTTTTTTTNATTCATTAAGCAATGGAACTAAATGGAAATGGGGGACATTTATGTGTGCAGTCGCACTGTAGTTAAGATAATTGGGACCAGCTGTTACGCTCTTCTTTTTCTGGAAGAACATAACATTGCACAAAGCTAGCACAGCAAGACGACAGACACAAGGAAGATGCTGAAGCATGTACTTGAAGCCTCAATAATTTTCAGTGTTGTTCTTCAAAAAGTTTCTCATTCTGGCTGTGAAAGCCATATTTTCAAGCTTATGTTCAGATTTTCATTTTCACCATGTAAATTCCGCACACTCTAACAACCATTTTTAATTCCCGCCCCCTGCTTCACTGTTTACCCAAGACAGGCCACCTTGAATCAATTACATACATAATGGGCAGAGACAGAGTTTACTTTATTGTCTGCAGAGGAAAATCCTGTCTGGAAGCCATTTCTTTCTAGTACTGCCTAGTATTGCACATTCTTCCCTTCAAAACTCATCTCGAGAGTAACTGCACAAAGAGTTTTGCCTACACAAGTTGCTGTGCCACAGGAGAAATACTCATTTGGAGACAGACTGCATCCACTGTCTGTTGTGACTGAGTAAAGGTAAGTAAATGAATTCAGACTGCCTCTTCTATCCCTATCTGGTCCTCACAGCAAGCTGTGGCAAAAAGGGGAGATAACATAAAGGGGTCGGTTTTCCCTTGCGATGGTGGTTAAAGGAAAGAGGAGAAGCAGGTGAGCTGTGACTACCAGGCGGGACAGCGCAGCCAACTTAGAGCAAAATCCTGTTCTTGGTAGAGGAGAAAGTGGGAAACAGGATACAGCCTGTATCTCTACTACAACCTTTTCCTAACCTCTTATCGTGTCCACAGACTGAGATCAATTCTTAAGGTAGACCACAGTGACTTACCTTAGAAGCTCTGCAGAAGTTTTACAGTCAACTGCAAAATATATGGTATTAAAGGATCCTTCCACCTATTAAATAATATACATACAAAACAAAACCTTTGTTTATGTCTACCTTGAGGGATGTTTGCTTCATTGACCTCCTTTGATGCCCTCCTTTCAAGTCACAAATAAAAATACTCCTACTACTACTATGATTTTTATTCTGCTGTTGTGGCTTGAAAGACACTACTGGAGACAGCGAACTAGCCTGAAGGTAGCTGCCCAGGTCTACCAGCACTAATGAAAGAAAGTCATTTGGCCTTCAAAATTTTTAGGCTGCAGTACATCCTAGGACAAAAATCAGAACAATCTGCAGAAGATTTCCTACCCAAGGCATCTAGACATAAGTTCAGACTAGTTTGAAAACCCAGATCTGTTTTTCCTCAAGAGATTCTGGGTAATTCAAGCTGGATCAAACCCCACAGGTTATAATGAAAGGGAAACCTGCTAAACTGTCTTTATAAGCAATCTTAAATCCATAAAATGGTTACCTTATACACCTTTAGATAAAATAGCTTTGAGACGGATTTGATAGCAGTTGCTTGGAAGATAGTTTCAACTCTATTAACAGAATTATAGTAATTTCCAGGAAAAACTATGTTCTCTGTCAAGAGAAGAATCTAATATAGGCACGTTCATTTATGGACAAAGGATCAAAGATTCAGTTAAGCCTGAAGTTAAGGTACCTTCAGCCATCTTGTATCCTGCTTCATCTGAGCTGACTCCATGATTCTATCAAGCATAAACTTCCAAACTTCTGCATATGAAACTATGGTCAGCTCCAGAAATAGCATGTTTAAGAAGAATGCTTTTAACTGAGGTTGGTTTGTTTCATAGAAAGTGCCTCATATGACCGTACTTACATTAATTACATGAAGGTTAGAGTTTTGACCAGAAGAATGTGTACTGCATTACATATGTTTAGAAGAAATACATGGAATGGAATGTTTTCTTCCTCTTTTGCCAGAAAGATTTGGGCTCATTTCACCTCTGCAGGCATCTCTATCTGCACCTTCCAATGAGGCTTTCGACATTCTGATCCTTTATATCTTTTGGAAACAATATTTGACTGCTGCTGCCCTCAGCATTTATATATGGAGACTCATGAAACCCTCGAGCTAAATTCAAATTCTACAATGGCTTTGCGTTCCCGACCCTAGTGACCCTTACACCCATCACATCGCTTCATTTTGCTTCTCTGGGATTGTTCAGGGAAACAGCGATTCACTCTGGAAAATTACTTAGAAGATTTTAACAACACTATGTGCTTTGTATAATCCTACCTGTAGCTGGCATGGCATTAGAGGGGAAACAAAAAGCATTAGAGGGGAAACAAAAGTACTCAGGAGCTGAGAAAGTAAGAGTCTGTGGAAGATCCTGCATGGATCTTCCCAACGAAAAGATGTAGATGCTCACTATTGCACACACAGCCCACCCCTACTCCCACAACAGCAAGAGCAAAAACCCTTGCTGTTTAGTCCATAGAACTATTATTACTGTCTCAGGGGAACAGCAAAAATAGCATCCCATCTTGCATGTGGCTTCCAGCTTTATGTTAGCAGAAATGCATGACACATGGGAAGCAAAACAGGTCACACAAAAGAGAAGGCAAAGTCAATCTCATTTTATGGCTTTGATTCACTGATTCTCAGTTCTCAGCCTGGAGGAACAGTAGCCCTCAGGGAAAAGGTACAGCTAACTAAGCCTGTGTTACCAAGTTTGAGTGGTTAACAGAAGTGTTACAGGGCTCCTCGGCACCTCATCACTCGCTTGACAATTAGTGCATCAAATGCATGACATTTGGCTGGTTGGTGACTATTCCTTTAGCAGTAACTATCAAATGATCTCTCTTGACCTTCCTGAGAGCAATATCTGTGTTTAGATGAGCCTGCACCAGTACAACTCCAAGGTAAGATAATAAGCTCAGAGTCAGTGACATGCTAAGAAAGTGAGCAGACCAAATCCTGTAAGGACATGCACACATGCACTGTGCATACATGCATGTCTACCTACATAAGTACGCGTCAAGTTAAAGTACACATTCTGATTTTCTCCATTTAAAAAAAAGTAATCTACATGCCCTGCTCTTTCCACAGATCGTATCCAGCATTCAGAAGAGACCCTGAGCTGGCACAGACTAATTAAGAAGAAAGGGAAGGATTATATTTATGTGTAAATGATACTCTAAAAAGGAAATGGTATCAATAATGTAGTAGTAAAATACTTGAAAGGAAATGGATTTTTGATGAAGTCAGTTTTTCAAAGTCTTTCTCCAGAAAAGAGAATAATGCTTTTAAATTGCTATTCACGCTGACCACTGCTACTTGTTAACATTTTGCCCTTGGGAGAAAATACAGCTTAGCAATACAAGGACTCTATAATAAGTATCTTTATCTCCTTGGGATTCTCAGGCCCGTTGTTATTTCTTTTCCTCCAGAGCCGTACTGTAAACTGCATACCACTTGGGCTGACTCACACAGGCCACGGGAGGAGGATGCGGAAAAGCAGGCTGTTTTCTCATGAGAAGTTCAACATGGTGAAATTCCTCTTCCATTTCAGCAGCTCCAAAGCCATCTTGCACCCAGCTTGACCTGGCAGATGTAACTCTTCTACTCTCACTCCTTAATTTGTCCGCGTTTGGCTCAGGTTCATAGCTTTTTAGAGTGCCAAATGGCTTTCCTGGTTGGAGCTATAAAAAAAGTCTGGGCTCACTCAAATATCAGCACAAAAGCGGTATCGTAGGCACTCCTTGGAAGCAGCAGAAAGAAAGGGGCAGATGAGCTGACAGCCAGCATTCCTGTCCTGCCAGCTTGAAGGATGTTGCCCGCAGCCAGTCACCATATGTTTGGCTCCAAACTAGGGAGCAGAGAGGCCAGAATGATGCAGAGAATTCGGATGATTTGTTATCCAACTCTCAAGGGAGACAGGGAGCTTTGAAGCTTGCAAGCATCACCTGCATTCTCTGCCTTTCCTTTCCAAAGCGGCATGTCAGAGGACCAGCAACAGGAAGTTTCCCCTTAATGCTCTTAAAGGTTTTTGGTGGACAAATGCAACGGTTTCTAAAAGGGCCTTTATTGTAGGCTGTCTTCAGATATATTGCCATTCTTTGAATTTGCTCCTGTTTGTTTTAATCAGGTGAAGACTTTTAACCTGCTCAGTTAAAGAAAAATACAGGGAAGACACTTCCTAAATGTATACATACAACCTGTGTATTTACAGCACATAATGGAGTACGCTTCAGAAATCCTTGACCTAGTTTAGAACCAGCAAATGTCTACAGTGCAACAAAGTGATCAGTAGGAAAACAAGTAGGACCAGAAAGTGCCAAAACAACTGTGTGCAGCATCAGGTTAAATATTTACACTGTTCCAGACTTGAACTGGTTTGTGAACAGGGATAATGGGGATGTCTTCAGGCCTTCACTCTCGGTCCATTTTGGGTGTTGGAGGCAGTTGGGGGAGTCTCCAACAACAACAAAGAAGCTTAAGCTACGCAAACTAAAGATCCTGCTAGGCTACCAATTTTATGCCTGTGCCACAAGAGCCATCACATTAGATAAACCTACAAACTGATCAACCACTGTTACAAATGCTAGTTAAGATTTTTTTCTTTGGTCCCTACATGAGTTTGCACACCACCTGGGTGGACGTAGACCTAAATGCCAAGGCAAAAAATTTTACGTGTGCAGAGAACAACTGAGGAAGGATAAGAAGGATAGGAAAGAGAAAATCAGGTTACAGGTCACCTGTGACCTTCCAGCATCTGTTGCAAAGGCAGGTGGGACCTGTAGCCAGCCTGAGCTCGGGCTGCCTTAGCACAACGTCAGTGCACTCAGCTGAGCCACTGACATACTGAACGCGGGTGCTCAGAGCAAAAGTCAGACCATGCTCCCAGAGAAGAGTGCTCACCTAAAGTAGATGCACATGAGAAATGTTAATTCTAAGCCAATATTCACGAACAACTCATCACCTCCTGCTATTTCTGGCAGGCTGTAGTTCCGTGTACCAGTGCTGCCACCACTCTGATGTGCTGATAGCGTGTGCTCTTCTGAAGCACTTCTGCAGCACTGCTGGTTGCTACAAACATGCATATATTTTTGGTTACTAACATGTGATCTTAGAGAGTTTATTAATGGAAAACGTTGCAGCTTGAGAGGAAAAGAGTTTTAGCATGAAGCAGGCTGTCATTGGATAACTGCTCCATTTCAGAGGTCAGAGAGTAAAGCAGCATGAAGTCAGCTAGAGGTGACCTAGAAAGGAGAGAAAAAAAGCAGAGGATTTGTGTTCTTTATGGCTTTGTTATGGCATACAAGAACTACGTGAAAAGCTTTTGTCTATTTTTGAAGGGATGTTTTTCCTATGTAATTTCTCATAGTACAAATCTAGGTGTAAGATGTGGGTAGCAAGAACATTCTCGACATAAATATGCCCACCTAAACAATTTTAAGCAATTTATATAGTTAGTCTAACAGGTGTCTGGACATCAGAGTTGACAGCTTGCTTTTTTTTTTTTTTTTTTTTTTTAAACAACTAGGTGTAAAGTTCCAGTTCTAAAGCTGTAATAACACGCAGACTACACAGAATTATTAAGGTTACACAAAGATACTAGCTTAGAAAACGCCTGTGGCAACAGAACACAGCCTTTTCACAATAAAGCGGCCATGATTGTTTGAAGAGGATTTGATAGTGAACGTAAAATATTCAACTTTGGTTTATTTGTGTGTCTGTAATTTTGCTCTATGCACTTTCTCCTGAACAGGTATTAGGCTTTCTGTCTGGAATCACATTCAGTGGGGCAGAGGTATGATATTATGCTGGGCCAAAACGCTATGCATTAGGGAGTTGTTTAGGCCCCAACAGATTGTTACTTTTAACGAGTATTTCCCTCTCTTTCAGTTAAAAGACAAACTTGTACAGGCTGCAAAACACCAGGGAACAGCAAGGAAGACTTAATCACATCAACGAATGAGAAGGGACATGAGCAAACCTGTTCCTAACTTGGCTTAGCCACCATCCACACTAATTACTTAAATCAGCAAACAAAACCCAAATCTAGCATTCAAAAGCAAGGCAAAATTTGTAATCCCTTTCAAGTTAGAGAAATAATGTGTTAATACCAAGGGAAAGACCAAGAGTCAAAGTAAAAATCAAGTACTTTGGAACCATGTGAATAATGAAAAGGCAAAAAAGGAAGCTGCAAAAGTCATCTTAAAAATAGGACAAAGACCTTTGACAAACAACTGTTAAAATATGGAAAAGAAATAAATCTTAAGTGTGCCACATTCTGTGATCTAGAAGACTAAAATAACATTTGGAGAGTCATGAATCAATATGAAATATTTCAGAATTGTTGGCTTTCCCCCAGACATATCCCTAAAGACATATTGTGGGAACATTCTTTGCACAAAGTATTCTAGCTGTGATACAGCTGGTAGCTTCCCATGAAGCCGTAGTTCCAATATTACTGTAAATACAGTATGTTAAACAAATTTTTAAAAAAACCCACTTCCAAGAACAAAAAGACAATATACCGTAAGAATACTCAAAACCAGCTGCCCCTACTTGTTTGAGGTTTAAAAGAGCAGACGTTCAGAAATTCACATGTACAATGGCACCTCCAACTTGAATGCACAACTGCCACAGCCAGCATCACATGCATTGACTTACACTTAACCATGTAATTTAGTGCTTTTTCAGGGTAAGTGCCATTTAAGAGAAAGACTCCATGACCAGCAAACTGGGCTAACACTAGGTGCTGTATTTTATGTGACACGAAATGCATTTGTTTTAGAAAGCTTCTCTCCTCCCTTTTTCCTTCAGCACACAGCTCTCATCTCCCACCCTTATTTTTAAGCCTGATTTTAGTTATTTCTCTCTAATCTATGCCCCACGCCCCCAACCGCCCATATGCAGCATCCAAATCCACTACAGTGAACATTTGTGTGGAATCTGCCAGTGTTGGATCTCTAAAAGCAGGCAAAATGAGTAAGTCTGGAGCCAGAGGACAGAAAAATATAGTTGTGTGAGTAAACTCAATTCACAAAAATAGCCTAAAATGATGCAGAATAGGTTCCCAATCCAGTAAGGCAAAACATATGTTCCTTCTGCTGCTGTCCATCATTTCATGAGCGCGGCTGCCACTTTGGCTTATGCTCAGTAATACCTTACTCCCCAGGTAGTCCTATTGAAAACTGTGAGACAACGCGGGGAATAGCATTCTCAGTATTCACAGCAGCAGCGAGGCTGTCCCTTTGTCACCCTTTGTCAATCATCTATAATCTGTGCTTTTATTAAAAATAGTTTGAAGAGCTGATATGTGTGCTGACAGTTTCCAGCCCTGGTGCAGCAACCCATTTGGTTGTAAAGGGATTTAGTGCTCCAAACACTACAACAAATCTTGTAACTGCCCAATTATCACTTGATGGCCACCACTCTCCGGCACCCTAGGGGCCATGTCATTGAAGATAAGCTCTGTTTATGTTAACTTAGTGTCAGGATGTACAGCATATGTCTATGAAGCTGGATGTGTGCCCTTTTGCAGGATGTTCTGTACATTCACATTGTACAGCCAAGAGCCCTGAAGGTGTTGAAAAAGAAGAAAAGGCCTTTCATAGAGCTTAATCCAATTAAAGCACATTAATGAAGGTTAGGATCATCTGTCACGTTATCCAGACACATCCTTTCATGCATCATCATCTGATTACAAAGTCTAATTTTCTTTTAAGGCTTTTCATGTTCACCAAGAAAATGTGAAGGGAAATTCAACACTTAACATACTGGAGGCTTAGATGGGATTTCTGTTTCTCTCCTTCCCCTCCCCCACCCCCCCCTCCCCGAAAGAAATATGATGTTTATTTTAAAATAGTGGTCTGTCTCATCAGGTGGTACAAACTGGCCTGCCTCCAGTACAGCCTAGAGAGCAACCGCAAATAACACCTCCTCAGCTTTTGTTTGAGGGAACGTAAAATCTTAGCACAGATGAGTAAAGGTAGAAAAAAGCAGGGAGATTGAAACACCACACACAACAAATGAATAAAGGATTTCAGGCGCTGTCACTGCTAGAATGGTATCAAGCTAGATTTCTCCGATAGCATTAAGTGCACCTTCCCATTATCGCAACATTAAATGCTTTGAGCAGTCATCAGAGAGAGATCTGCCATCCTTGATCAGAAAAGAGGGAAAGGCAGAATCTCATTTCCTTACCACCCTCTTTACACCACTTCAGCAAGGCAGAGGCGATGAGAGGAGAGTTTATGCTGCCAGGTGAGCATCTTCTCTGTGCAGGAGAGTCTGCAGGTGCAGCGAGACTGCCCTACCCTTCTGCCTTGCGCCTTGGAGCAGCTGGAGAGCACAAATCCCAATGCTAGAAGGGCTAATGCTAGAACCAGGAGCAGTCTAATTTCCAAAACTCGGGCAACAGGTAAATCTATTAAAGATCAATGTGATGAGAACCCTACTGAAGAAAAAAAATCATTGGGGAAATTCAATAATACAATAATGCCCTGAAAATATGCCTTAATCTCATCATTACCCTGTGACACAAGCATGATAATTTCTCACTAGATCAGCCCCCCAGTTGATTACTGCTACCTCCCTACAGAAGGCTACTGGTCTCAAACCACAGCTGTTAAGAAAATATCATTGCACTCCTTATCCGTGTCAGTGCAAATGCCAGTTACTCATGTCATCTGACAATGAAGGCTGCTTAGATTACCTTTGCACAGAAGTCCTACAAAAATGCCCGAGCAGTCATCCTCAAGAGAAGTTCCACTTGCTCACACCTCCTCTCAGTCAACTACAGAAAGAAAACAGAGAGATTATTGTAATTATCCCACTGCTGTCCCTCAACCTTTGGTCAGCCTTTATGTCTTCTTGGAACTACCGCTTCAGGCTGCATGGAGACTCAGGCAGGCAACATACATGCATTTTTGCTTTTCTTCACAGCCAGAGCTAAACATTTTAGTTTTTGAAGAAATCGCAAAACGCTGCATGATGTGTAGTGCCCACTGTTGGCTCGGTCCAACTGCTGTTGTCAGGCTCCAGGCACATATGCTGAAATTTGTGCAATCTGTACTCTGATATTTGCAGTACTGGGTCCGAAACAAAAAGGCAAGCAGCCAGACCTACTGGGCCTCTTCGACAGAATTACTGAGAGGCTGAAAGGATTAATGGAATATGTAGGGGAGGAACTGCTTATTAGCATTCAAGGAGCATCCAGAGCCTACAAGGAATGTTAGGTTTTTAACAGATATCTTCTTTGGGGTTTATTAATTTCACTGTGTACTTCAAGCAAAGAAAGCAACAGAGCATGCATGACCAGTGTGCTTAATTTCTCAGTTGCATTGAAAGTATTACTGAGGAGCATGGCCTGCTGAGGACTACAGACATTTCTGAAAATTCAGCGTAGACTTTGACAGAACATGTCTCATCTTGCATTGCTTTGCTATCTCACACATGCTGTAATTAATGTTATTTAAAATCAAAGCCAAAACAACTTCTCTCATCCTTCCTCTGTGCAAGGGTGGGGGGACCTATCTCCCATTTTGGAACTTAAAACACATGTGAGGACTTATAACTAGGAAGATATTTACAGGAGTGGTTAATGGAAAGCTAAAATGCAATGAAAAAGCATAAAAGCATATTGTGCCATTTTTATCTTCTTCCTATTTCTCATGTGTCAAGCTAGGACAAGTACTACTGCTGTAACCATGGGATCACTCCCCGTATATTTGTGCTTAGGACACTGCAGACATCATCTTGATTAAACCACTATCCATTAACCTACTGGGGACAGACATTTCCTTGTAAGCAGATGCAACTACTAAAACTCATTCAGCATCAGGGTCACCGTACACAGCTTCACCCACTTTTCCTGAGCACCGTCTGCCTTATTCTCCAAGCTTCACCCAATGTAAGAGATCAAAACCACTATGAACTTACCCCCAAAGCTTTTGGGGATGGACAAAGTACAAATACTTCACTGGTCAAGGTGAGTCTAATCTAACATGCAATACAAAGTACGTACAAACACCTGCGAATCTAAGGCAACTCGCTATATACATTTCCTCTATTGGCTCCCTATTAGCTGACATCAGCGGCAACTGCACAGCAATATCCCATGAAGTCATTTCATTACTAACAGTTACTTATTCTGCAGTGATGTATGTGTGCTTTCTTAATGCCTTCAGTGATAAGTTAATGTCCTGATGCACAAGATTTCATTAGCATTCATTTAGCAAATACAGATTTGGCACAAATGTTACTCCATGAACTTGTAGATTCAGATAGCCTTAAACTTTGGAAAAAGTTTGCATCTCATTATAACCCCTTTCTGGTTTTATCCTGTTTCCAGTTATCACTGGTCACATTAATCATTGTATAATGTAATTGTTAAATTGTCATTTTATGAAAGAAAAAGGGTGCCCTTGTGACAGGCTTACATTTCCGTGTGCCCTGGTTTATACCAGTAGTAGCAGACTTAACAAAGAGTATGTGACCTGATTTCCCAGATGTCTGTAAATGTACTTGGCATTGAATTTTAAATCTGGCTGAATTCAAAGCTCTTCATATAAAACACAACTCAAGTTAACTTTTATCTCTCTTTTTTTTCCTTTCTGTCTCTCAGCAGCTGTTCTTCTTTTATTATTTCATGTGCTATATTCAATATGCAAAGTTTCCTTGTTTGTTAGAGTGCATTACACTTTCTAATGCATCTGTCATGTTGGAAAACAGGAAAGTAGCATAAAGCCTCTCTTGTGATTCCTCCCCCCCCCAGTTAAAGGAAGGCTTCGTTAGAAGAAAAAAAGAAAGGAAATTTGCCTCTGAGCATCTAGAGAGATTAAGAAAAGGGTTCTTCAGCTTTATGAAAATTTAAAAATTAAAATACCAGTGAATTTAATGCTTAGAAATGACAAAACATGACTGGCCCTAGGAATTCTCCTTAAAAGGATGATTTTGGAGTTAAGACACAAGACAGATAGGACACCTGGATTCTGTTCTACATCTACCAACAGCTTTCTGGTTAACCTCTCAGGCTGTGTCAGTCCTGGAGATATTTAGAAAAATAATCCACATCCTCATCTGAACCAATGCAGGATCCTATGGGAGTGTTTTTTTAGATAAAACAGCTAGACCTGCTTTCACCCTTACTTAAATTAATCCTGCCAAAATTGAGCCAAAGTCATACAGCTCAGTCCTGCCTCAGAAGTCTTTTCCACACTAAAGCTTCCCAGAATATAAGCCACTAGAGCTTTGTTGTTAAGTTTCTTTGGAGCAGACGGATCACCGGGGTTGGATCTGGGTATTTCTTTGCAGCAGTCAGGATTACTGGGCACTAGGAGAAACCTAGCCCAGGTAGTATGAAACTGTAACTGAGGCTAATTCACCCTCCCTCAGTCCCAGCAGCAGAATATCACTCCTGCAGAATTCTGGACGGACACTGCACCCCTGCTTATGGTATCCTTCAGTATCTCCACAGCATGCTGCACAACACTGAACAGCTTTCAAAACTACGCACACTACAGGGCATTCTCAGCAGTAAACAAAAATCAAACTACATAATTAGCAGACATTTAAATAAACATTAGGTATATCACTGGTTGCTGGGGCAGATATGAACTATGTCCATATATGTTTTATATGTATCACATGTGCATATATATGGACTGCTATGAACATAAGTGACATGTGCACTTAATGTTTTTATATATTTTTTAAAAGCTAGGCTCAATATAATCAACTGAGTCTTTTTTTTTTTCCTTCACAGTAGTGTTTAGAGAGCTAAATGTATTTCTTTTTGCAAATGGCTGTCACTCACTTTGTAGGAACAAAATAACAGCAGAAGGTATAATTATTTGAAGCCAGAGAGCATGCAACACCAACTCACTCAAAAATATCCTACCGCTATCACTGGAATTAAACCAGAACACGCTAAAACTCGATTCCAGGAGCACATCTGTGGCTGAAATGCACCACAATTCCAAAAGCATGTGGTCACAAAAAAATTTCACATCCCTGACTAATGTTCGGGCAAGTTTTGCTGGTTTCTTCTGATTTTAACAAAGTTTCATTGGGATAAAATTCCCTGCAGCTCCCTGTCTGGCACCTGAGCCAGAGGCTGGAGGACGACCCCGGCAGCTGGCCAGGCAGCGTGCTGCAAAGTGCAGACCCAGATTCTTCCACAGTGAATTTTCAAAGCTTGGGTCTTCATTTTGTAGCAGAGCAGTATCAGATCTAACGTTATCATCTGTGAAACAGAATAACCTTTTGCCGCCCACCACTTCTTCAAGTCCAAATATCCCCACTGTTTTCCATATTATGCATGGATTTTCCTCAGTTTTTTGGGCATTGACAACTAAAATGGAGTCATCAGGCGAGGTTACAACACAGATGATGTCTGACTTCACTCAAAGTTTAGTGTTGACAGTACCTAGCTACGCTGAGCAACTGAGCTACAACTCTGGCCAGCCTCTGCAGCCTGGTCTGACCCAGCAAGCTCTAACCCTGTTTAAATTGGGTCAGCGTGGACCGTGTTATAACCGACCTGTGGGGTTCACTTGTTTTAAAAGCGCAGAGGATTTTCGACTCCGGAGCCAGTCGCAGCATGTTCCCTGCAGGACCTGCCGAAAGCTGAATATTCTCACATAGGCCAAAAGGACAACGCAAACTTTAAACAGACTGCAACATTTTGGCTCATAAAAATGTGAACTTGGCACACACCCCATAGCTTCTTTGTATCTTGTTACCAGGCTATTTGGTCTTTCCTAATGCTACCTTAACATTTTGTAAATACTATTTTATCTCCCAATCTATCTGTCCGCTAACATTTTCAAACAATCTGAAGCCACAGTTTGAAAAGGTATTTAAATGCCTAAAATCCTTTAAAAATTCTAATTGCCTTTTAAATACAGGTCTGAATGACTCAGTACTAGATCTACAATCAGGAATTACGTGCTAAACATGTTCCTAATTTTAACTATACAGCTGCCTAGCCAACATTACAACTTCGATTATCCATGCAACGCTAAGAAGTTGTACTTAAGACTGGGTTTCAGAGAGGCCAGCACACTGAGCTGGAAAATATCCATTTAAACAGTACCTGGGAAATCCGGATGGAAATATAGAAAAAAAAAAAAAAAAAGGCTGAGGAAAGGGATGAATTAAGTTTCACTGCTCTAAAGTGCAAAAGATCTTGTGGTAGAAAGATCAGACTCTTCAGATGACTCTTCTCATTCAGATACATCGTAAACATTAGATCTATATAAAGTGTCCTGTCCTTAATCCACCGAATATTTAATTATTCATGTGAAAGAGTAACCATTTCAACAGGAGCGGTTTAGCAAACTCTAAGCTAATGGCCACGAATGGCCTGATACCCAAGTCACTCCAGCCAAGGTAGGAGCTCAGATCCTCCCCCTAAGTGAGTACTCTAACCACCTCTGCATAAAAGGGCTGGTTTTGTGTAGAGTCTCTCTGGGTGACTTCCCTGCTCAGACATTACTAATACATCTAAATGCATTCCGAATCAGGTCTGCTTGGCACACGCTGCTGGAGGTAGAACAAAATTACCTAAGCCAGACCACAGCCTTCTGCCCAGGTCAGGCTAAACTGAGACTTAAGTGCTTTAGAGCGTCGTAATGATAATCCTTCACTTCGTCCCGCGGGTGCTTCTAGCTCCTGTTACAGGGGTAGGCGATGCACCAGATGGACAAAGCTGAGACTGAAACTTGTTTGAAAACGTCTCACCCTACGCCAGCCCTGGTGTAACTTTGCAGATCACAACATAGTCATCTGTTCTGATCCCAGGGTTTCCCTTTCTGTTCCTAACCATATAAGGGAAAAAGCCCCAGCCTTCACTCTGTGGGCTATCAGCACCAAGAGCAGCAAAGAGTGTGGAGATGAATATCCATACTGTTACATTTCTGAGGCTGTTTAGGTTCCTGAAAAGCCGCCATCAGTACTGTGCAAGCATTCAGTTTGCAGCCGATCTCCTGCAGTTCGGAGATCATAACGGAACCGCCAAAAATAATGGATCAGAGCAAAAAAGTGGTGCCTGATCTGCAGTTTCATAGGTTCTTCTGTATCCGCTAGTACTTTATTACTTCTTTTGGGGGGAGTAGTTTGAATCTCTGTTAGCGTCCCAAACATACCAGCTCTATGTCTGAGAGGACTGAGAAGGGGTCTACAAAATGTATGGCTTTTAGTAAAACAGTAGAAGGAGTAGAAATTAAGCATGTATTTCTGTATGCATGTGGGAGAACAGAAATTCAGAGATTGGTGCGAAAAGTAGGAAGAAAGGCTGTAGGAGCAGAGAAGCAGGGGGAATATTTAGCGGTAGGAAGCGATCAGCAGATGGAAGGTTCACAACGTCTGGCGTTTAAAGAGAAAGTCAATATTTAACAGGATTTCCTCTGTCTTTCAAAATATTGATTTTTGAAAATAAACAGCCTTTACAGGGCACATAATATGAAAAACCCTCAAAAGCAAGCTAGCTACAGTGCTGGGTCTTAGCACATCACACAGCTGTTTCAAATGTGGCTACCACCTGCTCCAAGGGTAGATTTAAACCTTAAAGACTAGAAATTGAGGAACAGTTGTCCTCAGTTGATGAGGTCATATGACTTCCATGATTCAATCTAACCTTAAAGTCCATCTGCAATTCCCATGGGCCATGGCCAGAATGTGTTATGTGCACAGGAGAATCCAGTATGGGGCTTGCCTGTCAGGGCTACAAGCAGAAAGCAGCCTCTCACATTCTCCACCTTGGATTTTAACACAGCTGAAATGAGCAGGACATCCTACATTTGTGTGCAGCTGAAAAGTGCACCAGCAACAAATACATCATGCCTCCTGCCCCTGTCACAAGCAACAGGGCAGGAACGGGGCACGTGCAACTTCTCTGCAGCACTCATGTGCCTGTGTTTCCTGCCTTCCCCCCTGCGAGACAAACAGAACAGAACTGCAAAAAGCTGTTTTGCAGGAAAAGACGTATGTAGTGTGTTCCATCGCTCATCTGTGCTCACAAGAGCTCTCTAGGCTGTGTTGGTTGCTCTCCTGAAAGTATTATATATTTAGATACATAAAAATAAGTATTGATCAGATCAAGGCCCAGAAAAAACAGGGCACATTTGTCTATTCTTACAGGAGTTTACATGTTTCCATATGTACACATTTCTAAGATGTCAATGATTTTATAATATAGAGAAATATTTTAGAAAAAGTTTCACTCTTTTAACAGAGTATAATAATGAATCTGATTTTTCCGGTTTCCAAATGAACCAAACTTTCCTTCCACTCAAGCCTGTTAAATCAGTTGTGACTACGACCAGAACTGGCACTGTGTTCCCAAAACTGAGGTTCTAATGACCTATGCTGCTATCTTGGAAATTAATTATAAATACCTTTTAAAATAGAGTAGTGATATTTTAGTTCCATTCTTCTTCCATAGCAACTTTTAAATCGAGCGTTGTTTCCACCCATCAAGTCAGTGTGGCCAAAACCACCACATACGGATTAAGGTGGATGTTAAAGAGGGAGCAATATCTCAAATAATGCTTTCTCTTTCGGAAGGGGAATTTCTTTTTCCGTTCCTTTCCTTAATCTGAAGTATACACTTCTTCCAAATTGAAAAAACATGTGCATGGAAAAAATATAACAGGAAACTTGGAGGAAGGAGCCACAACAGGAGGTCATCATTAAAAAATTCTAAGTTTAGAGCTGTAGAAGGCCAGGAAGTGTCATTCACCCCTTACGCCCTGGTAACAAACCTCGAATTGGGTTGGAAAAATCTCAGTCATAAATAAATTTCAATATGTGCCTGAAGGGAAAGTTAAATGAAATCTGTGCCATGGAGCCAAAACTGTAAATTAAATCCTAAACAATCATGCCCCAAAAGAGTCAACAACCTTAGTCCAGATAAAAGCCAGCTTATTTTATATACTGAGAGCTATTCAGATGTCCTAAATTCCACCTAAGCCCCTGAGCCTAGTGTTTCATTTTCACTAAATGTTTCTCAAAGCCTGAAGCTAGCCAAGAGAAAACACCAAGCACAAAGACTCATGTGCAATTCTGGCCATGTTAATAAGCCCTAGATGATAAAGGCCTTTTCCCTTCCAAATTTTTTTTTCCCCTGAGTTAAGCCACCTTACCCAAAGCCCCTACCAAGAGGTTTGATATCTCTGCATGGAAAGGAATTATTAAAAAAATAGGAGGATGCACACTGTCATCCCTCAAGGTCTCAGGCTTTCCTTGCAAAAAAAAGAAAAAAAAAAAAAAAAAAAAAAANNNNATCCTTGCAGAGTAGAGTGTACAAAAGCCAGTAGTGTATAGTTCACTGGAGCAGGGGGTAGTTTATTCACAGGTTGCAAGCCTGTATCCCCAGAAGAACTGCATGATGAGGAGTACATGAACGTGAGCCTGTACTGTTTCTTTCTACTTAGCAACTTATCTTCTACGTAATTTCTTTCATTTCAAAATCTTTCTTTGAAAAGTGATGTGGAACTAACGCAGCAGCTGCAGAACACTGCTGCTACATACCTGGTTCATTGCACAGGCCACTGTAGAAAGCAACTGAGGAGGACTGGATGGTGTCTCCTCCCCTAAAAAAAATTATAAGAATCTGTCTGCATAACTACCTGATTGCTAGGAATGGTCCAGTATTGGGGATGGCTTTTGAAGATGACCTGAGCAAGCTACAAAAACTCACTGCTGCAGCCAAACAAGCTATTTGTAAAATGCTGGAACAAAGAATTCCTTTCGGATTTCTTTCAAAGTTTCTCAGGAGCTAGCCATATACAGAGCTGCTTACAGTGAAGATGTATGGTTTTCTTCTATGCATTATATAACTTGGTTCTCTAAATTCAGATGTTAGACAATTTATTCTAGTTTATTATCTATTTTTGTAGCATTAAAACCAACAACATAATCTTCAGGTTTATTAATTTGACTACATGTTCTGCTCTCCCTCTCCTAATGACCTGGAGCTGTGAATAGGCTGTTGTTCTGACACTACTGGGTATGAATGGCCTGTTAGCATTCAAAGTTAGTGCAGGCACTGGTTGTTTGGCATCCCTGAATTTATGCCCATCTGTCAAAGTGGTTTTGTTCCCACTCAAACAGTCATATGTTGGTTGCAAGAGAGTACTGGCACCAGGTGTAAGTTTAGAGTAGATGCAGCTAGAGTGTTTAAAAAAAAAAAAAGAAAAAAAAATTCTGCTTTGCAAGAAGCTTCTTCTGATAGCAAGTAATCAAAACATATGGAGATTACAGACTCAGATTTGTTGACACTTTGAGGCATTATGCCACAAACAAACGTTTTTATCCTCAAAATGTTTCATTGCTGGGAATTTACATTTGAAAAGTCTAATTAAGGGACAATATCGTCCCCCACAGAAAATAAGCAACCTCCACAAATTCAGTGGATATCCTTTGAAGTAAGCTGAAAAACTTACCCTTACATAAGACTTCATTTTGTTAGGGCAGGGTTGGTGTTTCTTGCTCCTTTAAATGAGTTACAGGCATTCAAACAGGCAGAGGCTAGGGAAAGTCATCCCATGAAGAAAAGAAAAAGCAAGTTTTGCTTTTTGGGAACACCATTTTCTTTATTCTGATGACATTTCCTGTTCAGGAGCAAAAGAAGGTTTACTGCTTTGACAAAAAGCAAATTGAGACTTTCCTAAAACTGTGAACCACATTTAGAGATTAAGGACACAGGCATATGTGTTAGATATTCAGTAGCTTGTGTATTTGTAAAGATGTCTAGGAGATTTAGTCTAATAGGAAGCACCCAAGCCCGAGCTCTGACAGAAGACTTATTTTTCTCCCTCTCTAGTTATTTGAGTAAGAAAAACTTCCTACCACATGCTACCTTCAGGGGGACAGGCCTCTCTAATGAGAAGGGTCACCCCTTAAACATGCTGAGAGAAGGTGGAGGAGAAACAGAAGGGCAATGGGACTTAGTGGAATGGGATGGAGGAACAAAAATTGGCAAGCGTGAGGATAACACCCTCCAGTCGTACTTTGGGTACGCTGAAAGGAGAAGGTGCTTTGTTGTGCCAAAAGGACACAGGAGTTCAAAACATTACCAGGTAATTTGGCTCCAGCAGCTGGACCCCTCATGATCAATAAAGCCCTGAAGCATAAGAGTGATATCCCTCACAATTCATATGTGTCCAGTGGACATTGGGTAACGACAATTTAGGCAGCTGGCCTCACAGAATTTATTTAATCTCTCTTCCCATCCGTGCCCACTGGAACCTCCAGTTTTCTCACTTACTCTGTTACAGCAAGCAGCAATGAAAATCATGTGGAGGTGGCAGGACCTCAATAGGTCGGGTGCTCTGCGTCAGGCAGTTCGGAAGGTGATCAGTTTCCCCATTGAACAGCCAGGTGTGACACAGAAGTGTTAGAAAAGCCTCCCAAGACAACTCTGCACAGGTCTGTGAAACAGGTCTGGCATAAAGCTGCTATCTGGTGTGCAGCACGGACATACCTCGAGGGGTCTGGGGGCACCCTCAGGGCTTACAGGCCAGACAGAGCCTGGTCTTCACTGAGACATCCCTCTAGAACAATCTGTCTCAGCTAGCATGTGTTACTTAGACTTTGGAGGTTGTATGTCATGGTTCTTTGTCCTGCAATAGACTGACCTAGCACTCTTTGCCAGTACATTTTGGGAAAGGCAAAAGGAGTATTGGAGGAGTGCCCTCTGACTACAGGGTGATGAGTGGGAGAAAGCATCACTTAGATATTGGACTATACTCTGTTAGGCAGCAGATCTAGATAGAAAACATCAGACTTGCAAGACAGCTTTGTGTATGAATAGGTACCAGGCATAAAAAAGGAGACTCAGTAAAACCTTGTGCTAAAGCTGTAGGGAAAAATATAACAAGCAAACATCATTCTCCCCACATCAAGGTAACTTCTAAGCTAACGAGCCAGAAACAGATGTTTGGTATCTTACTTTCAGAATCAGCAGCTCCCTAAAATGATTCCTGAGTTTTGTCATCTTTGGTGTTCTGCTCAAAGCCAACCATTTAGAGACAGAAATAGTTCTGACAGCACTATGCTGGCTGGTGCTTCCAGCTACGCTCTCTTGCCTGCAATTAAAACATTATGCTTTATATCCTTCTGATAAAAAGGGATAAAAATTTTTTCTTGGCATCCAGATAGTTACTATCTTAGGACTTTTATGTGAGTTTTGGATATTGCTTAAGACAACAGGAAATGGAAAAAATGTAAATAAAATAGAGGTGTTGGAATAACCCCATAAGGTACCCCCTTCACTCTCATGATGCTCAGCTGCTGAGGGTTGCCAAACCCTTTCAGTTATGTTAACACAAATTAAAATCATATTAAGGTGCAATTCCCAGCTGTAGCTCACACATTAAGATGCCTTAACAAAAATGTGGGCAGACTACTCTGATGTTTGTTGGAAAGAGAACGAGATAGAGAGAGGGCAGAGAATGTAATTCCTTCACAGTAAGTGGAAGCATTTCTGGATGAAATAGTACTAGCATTACTTATTAAATTTCATAACAGGATGTTCTCAGTTCAAATATCCTCCTTAGTCCTTGATTTTATAACTGAGACTGGCAGAGCAAAACCACTATAAGACCAGATAAATATAAAAGTTTTACTTATTTTAAATTGCTTTTTCCCTCTAGAATTGCTGCCCCAGACGCTCTGGATTCCTGAGGTTCACTCACACTCCTACATATCTCACTTCATGCACCAGGGGAAGCCACTTTTACCTTTCAGATTGGTGCATTACCAGTTCTTAAACCAGCCTTGTAATTTGAATGTAGTTATCTTCTGGGTCTCTGTCCATCCGTCCCTGGTCCCAGTCTCTGTCCCCCGCCAAAAAACCCCTCCCATCCTCCGAGTTTTCAGAGAAGGTAGAACAGTCACCTCTGTCTACTTTGCACATCAATTAGCTCTAATAAGATGGCATACAATTCTCAGCTTTGTCATAAAACTTTCACAGATAGAGGCTCAGGGCTAGACAGACCTTTTGTCTTTTATTGACCATATCCCCCTTTGAGACTCCTCAGGTGCAAACACCAGATGCATTCCCACCTTCTCTCCAGCACAGAGTAACCCAGTTAGGAAGGGTTGGAGCATTCCTTTCCTCAAGCAACAGCACACTATTGCTTGCTTTGGATATGCTAATATTTCCTGGGCCTCTTCCAAACTGTCTCCCTGCCCAGACAGATTGTTAATGACTGTTCCCGGGACTGCCTAAGCCTTTAACAGGTTGGTAACTCATTACAGGGAACAATGTCCCTTTTCCGAGGCAAGGAATTGCTCCAACATCAAAGTTCTGCCTTTCCATACATTAATCCTTGTATTTCATATAACACGTTTGTTGGTAACCACACTTAATGCACACCTACATGACTAACGCATATGACTCACTACTGAATATTGAGTAAGATCAGACAGAGAGATAGGCAGACGTTTCAGGGTGACTAGAGGTTTGCAATGACACCTGTTTAAATAAGGAAACAGGATCAGATCATTAGCCTGCTATGATTTACAACAGATATTGCTGTGACCCCCTGCACTGTGCTACTAGACTTTTTTTTTTTTTTTTCATTATTTTTTCCTACATTATCTGTCTTGCACCTTGGTAATGCTATTTTACTCTCATTTTGGTTATTTCTTGTGGAGCCCTTCTCACGCTTGTTGGATCTACCAAAATAAAACGAAATTAAAAAAACCAGAAAACATATGGTTTGATATTTAGCCTGAAGATTAGTAACATATTTTAACATACGGCCACAAACAATATAAATACATATCCAAAAAAGTACACTTTTCAGTGTATCCCATATGTGCACGTTTATATAGATATGTACACACACATGCAAAATCAAAGGCTGTTGTGTTGTGAGGTGAGGTAAAGATTGTCTTCTGTATCAACAAGTTGGCACAACCTGGAATATTATTTCTCAGGCATCCAACCTAATGGGTATAATATATTTTCGTGTTGCTTTAACCATTATAATACCAGGCCCTACTGCCTCTGTAGGAGTTTAGCTCCCTATGCTCAGTGCCAGCTCGCTGCTAAGAGCTGGCGTGAAGGAGGAGCTGCAAGAAGCCTCAGCAAAGGCTTCCCCCTCCTCCCCTCGGGAGCAGCTTTCAAACTGAAGGTCTTGCCCTTCACCCCTGCCAGTGCCTGGTCTCACACCTCCTTAACCCTGACCCTTACCCACTGACTTGACTTTCTGGCATGACCAGGGACCTGCCTCATCACCACACTCTTGCCGGGCAATTGTTGAACTGAGGCTGATCCCAGTCACTGTCTCTGCGCCTGATCACAACCCTGACAGCGCTGACAACTTCAGGCCCTTTGTCGATGTGGTAATTGCCCCTCGCCTGCCTGGCTGTCACCCTCGGCACCCAACTCACCTGCCCTTGTGGAGCTACCAGCTGTCATTGCTCCCCCACACTATTCTGCCATCAAATTTGTTTCTTTTAAATAGCAGCTATTCCTAGGATCCGTCCAGGATCCTGACCACGCGGAACTCTGCATTACCATTGCCAGCAGCAACGGCATGCTGGACAATCCCACAATTAGCTGTCAAATAAGCGTGTCTATTTGAGAACCTCTCTACCTCTCACTTGCTCTGCGCTGACTCCATTTATTGCTTGTCCTTGGGAAGATCAAAGATTATTACATGTTTTGGAGCATAACCAGACCCTTAATTTTATTCCTGGCTCCTCACAATATTAAAAGTTTAAAGAAGACGTTGATACTATGGCCCTTGCATATGTTAGCAGCAGAAGCTCCTTCAGTGCGAATACAGAGAAAGCAGGTGTTTGGCAGTGAGCAGTTTTTCTCTTGTGTTCACTCAAGAAGTCATAATGGCAGCACATATCAAGCCTATTGATTGCCAATGCCAGCTATGGGGCTTACATGGAAATGCGTCTCAGCTCCCAACAGGTTAGGAGGAACGTTATACAGCTGAAAGCCAACCGTGAGTCAAGTGATTCATAGACAAGTAAAAGAGGCTTTGTTATGTTTTTCCTCCCTTGAAACAGAATTACATTTCATGGATGGTGAGATAGAGAAGAGCCTCTACAGAGCTCCTGTGGATGCCATCCACCGAATTCTAATCTATGCTAAATTGAATCATTAATATTCATAGATCAGTGTTACTGCCAAAAGAAATAATTTTTACAACAAATTTAGCTTACGGCATTCTGAGCTGTCAAATCTCTACAGGATTTTGAAGTTCACAAGCTCCTTTTAAGCTCAAACTGAATCCAGAAAACAAAACTATCTTTTAACTTTAATGAACTTCCATTGTTCTACCTTTTTTGCTGCTTTTCTAGACATACTAATCCTGTGGATTCTCAATTTCTCCAGCTCACCATGAGTTTGAAGAGTTCGGCCACTACTAAAGTCATCAGGGAATAGCCTTAGATGGTCCTTTCATATTTTCAAAGGATTTAAACAGATTTTTGGCAGACAGAAAACACAGATATTACTTTTAGAATATCCTGTTTTGATCACTACACTTCATTTTTCACAAAAACCTTT
Organism: Fregata magnificens; assembly: GCA_013389945.1. Classification (NCBI taxonomy): domain Eukaryota; kingdom Metazoa; phylum Chordata; class Aves; order Suliformes; family Fregatidae; genus Fregata; species Fregata magnificens. The sequence goes on from WAAD01022683.1 coordinate 25,655, forward strand.
TTTTGTTGTTGTTTTTTTGGTTTTTGTTTTGGTTTTTGCTAGCAGAAATGTCTTGAACTAGGCGATCATTTCAGTGAAAAGACTTAAATCAGCTTTAGTCTAAGCCAGCATGTGTTTATTAAGTTCTACTTTTATCTAGTGAATTGTCTTTTGAGGCTACTTTGTTCTCTCCAGATACCACTATGATTTATTAGGCTGTTGTTCAAAGCTGAGCAGCAGACGCTATAAAATATCACAACATAAGTCACATGGTGGATTCCCTATATCCCAATCGTCCAATTCTATCCAATAATATCAGAGCAATCCAGCTCTGAAGAAGCCATACTTCACTTTTCTTTAAGAAAAAGAGACAAGCTGCAAAACCGTATGTTGTTTGTTACACTGAAGGAAGAGGAATAACAAAAAAGGAGCAGAGTTACCTATTACAGCTGATGTCTCAAACCAGGCTGGATAAATTCTTCTTCCTTTCACCCAACACTTTGTATTCTTTTTAAACCTTAAAAATTAAGATTTTTCTTAGATGGAAATACTGTCATAGTATTAGAGCTATGGCAAATTGTACTTCACAGTTATGAAAAATCTCTGAAAATGTGCCTAAATTCAATCCTTGCATGTGGGTTTCTTTAGAATCAGATCATGGGAAAGTTCTTTTCCAAAAATATGAATAAATTTCAAAGAAAACCTTAGATGCTAGTTCTCACACAAAAATAATCTCTCAAAATAACCTGAGGTTCAAACACTTTGACGGCTAAGACAGAATTTGAAGATGAACAATCTTTGAGCACAACAGCCCCCTGAAACTAAAGATCCTTTATTCGTGTTCATCATCTGTATCAGACTTACTCGTGTGGGAGGACAAGAATGTGGTCTTGAGTCAAAGCAGCTTCACTGACATGGCAACATTTTCATAATTGATCTGGCTGTGAAACTAAACTGGAATGCCACTGATCTATTTTCTTTGTAGACTTAAAAACCAGAGGGACAGGACTCCATGCAAGCTCATTGCCTAATTTGATTTTCAACCAAATCGCAATTTGTAACAAAAGATACTGGAGAACATCACAGGCATATTTGTGGCAGAGATTCATACTGTTGCAAATTCATGTGTTATTTGTTCTGTAAAACAAACATAAATCAAGTAATGGTAGGTCATGCTAATAATACTTTAAAAACAAATTGTAAACAGTCATCATAAAATGCCTGAGTGTGTAGACTTGCATTCGTTCACTGCTTTATACCATAATTTCCAACAGTGGAGCAGCTCTCTGAAAGCTGCTATGACTCGCCATCAATAACACAGCTATGTTTTTCCTAGTCAATACATACTAGTTCTGTCTGCTTGGAATAAGTTTCTACATCCTGCTGAGACCTACATAGGAAAAGGTGTGTGGGCTAAAGACACACTGCAGATTTTTGTGCTGCTGCCTAATTCCGCCTTACAAATCAACCCCTATGTCTATACAGTGCAATATAGCACTGCGTGGCAATGCCCACACCATTCCTCAGCAACGTTGTGCTGCACAGCACACTGCGGTATATTTTTGAGTATTAAATTAGGCCGCAGAAAATGACTACGTTAGCACAGCATTACATACAGGGTCAATCAGCCCTGCACCACCAAAGGAGTCATGATCTCAAGTAGCACTGGGTGGACCCAGATGTATTCCCCCAGGCGCTGGAGCTATGTCAGGGCTGGAGTGCGCATCCCCTTCCGGATGTGACTGATAAAACCATGGTCCCTGAAGCACTCTCAGTTCCATGTCACACTGCCTTGCCAACAGTGTCCTTTCAATCAAAGTTGGATCCGTAAAGCACACTGGTTAATGTGTTAGGTTATTCTATTCTTTCGCTAGAAAGAGGTTGTGAAGCACCACATCCAGCAAAACCCTCAAGAGTGAGGGACAAGAGGGGGGAAAAAGAGTAGGCAGAAATGTCTTCAGGTAAGAGCTGTATCTGCGAGGGGATATATGAGCTATAGCACGAGTCCCAGCAGAGTGGCTACACTATATGCTGTAGATATCTCCACGTTACTAATTTTGCTGCAATAAAATAAACTCCTGTATGCAAATATGTATATCTATCTATATTACGTTTCCCAGGAATTAAATATTCTTTACTGTTCTTTACTAAAATGGCGTTATATGTAAAAGCCAAGACTTCTACAAACATAGAAGTAACGAGCATTAATGATAATTTACTGTATGGCCTGCATTCTCTTCCTGATTAGACTGTTAACTTTAATGTAAATGTCTATTTGTATTCTGCAAAAGATATTTTAATATTTGTGTTGTTTACAGCGATAGTAGGGAAACAGTTTATGGAAAGCAATTTGTTCAATTTAATTCTGCAGTTGCCCATGAATACACCACACTCGTCATTGAATTTACTTTGTATTAAAAATCATTGCTGAAAAAATATTAGTATATAATTCTTGGTCTATAAATACATTTCTAAGCACTTCGTTGCAGACAACTTATATTCTACAGTCTAGAATTATGTACATATCACATGGCACTACTTCTGGATATCTTTCTATAGCTATTTTGCATAACCAATCCAGCAGTTATGCAGGCGTTTTTCTGGACAAATGTACTTACCAGAACACATATGTAAAGTGAAGGCAAGAATATTCAAACACAAGCTTTTTAGAAAATATTCTCCTAAAGGCATATATATTGACCGATTCTCTTGAGAAAAACACTGCACCATTTCCCACCGCACATTCAGTATTTTTTTTTTTTTTGCATATTCTGCACACCATCACAACAAAAAGGACAGAGTGACGATCAAGACACAGGAATACGTTGCTCAACAGATTGTCAGAGATCAAGTTATGTTGAGTGGAAAAACTTATTTATGCATACTGTCACCCTTAATGAGAGAAGAAAGTCCACCAATGTCTTTTGACAAAAGAGTGTAAATGGCTCCACGAATGGAACAGTTCAGAGCCACTCTTTGGGATAATACAGAGGGGCAAGAGTTTATGCAGTATTCACTCAGTGCCTAATCTTTCCTTCTGCCCTCAAACTGGCAGTGATTTCAAAAAAACGTATGAGCTAGAATAAATGATGCATCTAACAAGGACGAAATTCCTAAAAACATGCAAACTGTGTAAAGGTATAACTGAAAATTGTGTCCATAGGTAATCTTTAGTCTAGATGTACATAAAAATCATAGACTATTTTTCCCATTAATGGAGGCCACGTGGGAGGATTTGCCAGATCAGAAATAGACATCTACATTGCAAAAGTCTAGATCTGAGATGCTTTCCCTAGGATCTCATCATACTCCATGGAGATAAGTAGGCACTACAATGGACTACACATCTCATCCTAAAGTGAGATGCATCTAAAACAAGTCAGATGATTTATGCCCATTAGATATAAGCATATAGATTGCAGACATTGTAGATAAGATGAATCCTATATGCCACGTTAATAAAGAAAGTTGTGACTGTGAAAGCCCCACTACTAAGTACTCTTCAGCAAGTAGAAACACATTTCCTGGATCATTTTAAGGGGTTCTTTTTGCCTGCAAATAGAAACCTGCATACCAGAGAAAAATAGAATCTTGTAACATATTCAATGGACTAAACAGGAAGAAGACTTCAGATTTTTCCTAGAGTGTAATCAACACAATTAAAATTCAAAGGGACTCTTTTTAACTTCTGCCCTATTAAGCGATACAAACTTCACCATTTATGGAAGAAGAGTTCATCTTCTAATGTAAAAAATGTGAAACAAGATGGTTTGGCGCAGATCTAATTTTGCTTGCATGCATTTCTTAAGTCTGTTTCATCAAGCTTCTATTCTTTGTATAAATACTCAAGTTGCTACATAAGCAAATCTTGCACAAATAATGACTGTCATTAAACTGTTCATTTAAACAGTTGATTCAAGTGAAATATCAGGGTTCTCTAGTCTGCCAGATAAGCACTTGGGAAGTGTTGCTCTGTTATTTGACATGTTTCCCTTTTTTTAAATCCTAAAGAATTCCATGACTTGCACGATAAGCAGCTTTACATTTTAAACTGGATGAGCATAGATACTAAAGTAAAAAAGAAATCTATCATTGAAAGAATAAACGACTCTGTTGATGCTTCCTTGCTGACAGGCTTTCTTGAATAGAACCAAAACATTTTCTTGCTTTGGGGCACAAATGGATTTAAAATCTCACAGTGGTCAAAGCACTACATGAATGCAAGTTCAAAAAGCATGGAGTACCTCTGTAAAAGGAAAACCTATGAACAAAGGATATTCTGTTTCAAACTATTATTGCAAAGGAAATTAAAGACTCCTGCATTTTTACCCACATGAATACCCACAATCCACAAATACCTTCATTGCTTAGTTAAATAAAAGGACACGTAACACTCATCAGCTGACAATCCAGATCTTTTCCCTCTCTGCTATCATGACCATGGTATTTAGGCACCTCTGTTATGAAAGACGTGGACAGTGCAAAGGACTGCCTGTGATTTAATGAGCTCTCATCTAAAATGCATCCACTGAATGCGAAATAGCATTTTTAAAGTCAAGCTCGTAGGCCTAGAGCAGAGTTTACATGTTGCCTTTACCAGCAGGCCTCTCCCTGCCTAGGCAAAATGGACTCACGCTGCTCTTGGCCAACTGGACTCCAGTAGGCTTTTCTCATCAGCTGGGAGGTGGCAGCTTTGGCCTCATGCCAGAGGCATCTCCACACCTCCCTGCTTAACCTTCTAATTAATCATCACCCAGAGATTCTCAGTGTGATACAAGGTGTTAAATGACAGCAGAGGGGAGGGGAGCTGGATACAGAGAGTTTATGAGCAAATAGTAGGTAACGCTGCCTATTAAATAAGACGCTACAGTTCAGGATTGGAGGTCAGTTGTTTTCTGCACTTGTTTCAACCACAGGAAAAATTGAGAATAGGCCTAAGGAGAAAGAAGCATTTGCACAGCAACAGTACCGAGTGAGAGAAGACTCCAAAAGGATAAACTTTAACAGCAATCTCAGATTTCAGTTACTTTTGTTCACTTGCACACTGCAGGGTCACTGTAACTATAATCCTTTGCATACATTTACATCACCGAGCAAGAGCTAAATGAGAAAGGTGCCTATTTCAGCCAATTCTCAGCAGGGAATGATCTTACTCTCATTTGTCTCTCATTAACTTACACCTGCAAATTGAGACATGAATTGCCCAACAAAAGTTGAAGGAACCAGTCACAACCATATCAACGCCAGGTGTCCTACAAAACACAAGCAAAAAAACCTGCTGTGGTTGCAACAGTTCACAAACAAACCTTGAAGGGAAGACAGATGCTCCTTTTGTAGCTGGAAGGGAGCTTTTGTGACTCACTATGCAGAAAAAAAGGGTTTCTCAGTCCTCCACAATCCCCACTGCATCACTCACTGAACGTTTTTTGTGAAAATAATTCCTCCTTCTCTCAAATTTGTGGCAGTCTTTCTTCACAAAATATCAACTTTTTGGAGAAAAATAGTGAGACACCAAATGTTATGCTTGAAAAATATTAGTTCAAAACTAAAAGGCAGCTTGGCTGCCTCTTTTTCCCATTTCTCCTTTACAGCCCAGGCTTTCTGGCTGTACAACTGCACCAAAGGCAGTGACATAAAGGTAACAATCGCAGGGTCCTTTTGTAGGCTTTAATTGCATTTTAAAGTAAAGAATAGCAGTACAAGGTATGATGAGGAAATATTGCCTATGGTGAAGCTTTCAAAGCTTTTGACTTGCAAAACTAAAATTTCTTCTTCACCTAGTCAGCAGCTTTGCCCAGGAGGAAAACAATACTGACCTTTAGGTGTGTTCATAAGCTGATTACGCACGAAGGAGGTATGGAGGACTTTTCTATTTACTATGACTTCTCCATAGGTATTATCAATGGGCAAGTAACAAACTTGTATAAAGCTGTACTGCTGCGCAGGACTAAATATCTGTATTTTGTATCATCTGAAAAAAAGCTTACTAAATATCCTGAAGATCCCTAAAACGTTGTTCAGCTTGCAGAACTGGAGGAATAAGAGTAGGAAGGACTTTATATATCCTTTATACATATCTTTTATATGCAAAGTAGGAGAGATGAGAGGATTCCAAGGAACACCATGTGCTTAGCTTTTACATACAGAAGTGGTGCAACGTAACCATCACTCACCCTCCAAGTAAATCACTTTAAAAACTAGCTATAATCCAGTACTGGTATCGTTTAAGCATCAAGGAAAAGATTTATTATTCTTTCTGTGGGTTTCACTCCTATAAATTTTAGAAGTCTTTTGCTATGTATAACCTACTTTTGTAAATCATCTCCTGCAGAGGTAACTAAACCCATCCTCCAAAGCAGGAAAACTTCCCAGGTTTCTTTGCATTTGGATGGCATAGCTTTTAAAGAGGATTTACTTAAAATCATTCCCCACATTCCCTTCTTCCTCAGCAGGTAATTTCTCAGAAGAATTTGGCTGACTTAATTGGTCTCACCCTTGATTCTAAAGAAGCTCAGTTCCAGAGTGTTTACCCAGCAGTTGCAAAGTGTAGACCATGCTCCAGTCTCCACCTGATAGCCGGCCCAACTTCTAAGAGGCCTCAGTTGCTTTCCATTTTAAAGCAGAGATCAAATATTGTGGTATAGCTCCAAGAAAATCTCTTGATTAAAGCTTGGGAAGTACATAATACCCAGGAGGCCACAAAGGCATGATAAGATCAAAATCAAGTTTACACAAAAGAGGAATTCTTAAAATTGCTCAAAATTAAAATTCAAAAGATGAAATAGTTGAAAAAGAGAAACAATGTGAGTTCGTATTTTGCTTCTTTGGAAGTATTTCTTCTTATGAATATGCTCACACAGTACAGCATAAGTTCAAACATTTCAACACAGTAAAAATGTCATTTTCACCATTGTGCATACACAAGGCCAAACAAAAGTCACTTTACATATCCTTGAATGCTCTCTGTTAACTGTGTAAATTACTCAGGCTAAGGGAACACAGATAGTGGAAGTTGTTCTGATTTTGTTAATACATGAAGGTTTCAGAAAATTTAGAAGAAATGGATTAAACAAGACTCGCATTTCTCTTTACCAGCGAAAAAACAATCTATTCTGAAATTGGATAAATGCAGCATTTTAAAAACAAGTGAGAAGTCTCTTACACTAACTGAATAAAAACAGGGGTTTAATATTGAGGATTAATGTGTATCCCTTTTCTTTGTGTATGACTTACAGGCAGTACAATTCAAGGCACAACTTTATTACAGTTAAATGGTAGAATAAATCTTGTTTATGAGAGTTTCTTTGAACCCCATTCTGAGTCATATATTGAGATATGTAAATGCTTCTGTGAAAGATTACCTTGCAGTAAGTATTCATCCTCCTGAAACATAAATTCTGCAAATTATTTTTACATGTGCTAAAATGTAGCTCATTCAGCAAAGAATGAGCAGTTTGAATAATGAAAAGGAGGGATGTAAAAAAAAAAGTGGGCCTTGCAAATTTGCAAACAATACAATCACAGTGAATCTGTCTGGTACTGTCTGTTCATACTCTTCATTCTCTTAGCAAGATTATATCCTTGACAAACCACTTGTGAGTTTGAGGAGAGAAGAGAGCATCTCCACGGCAGCTACTAAGACAGTGCTTTTACATGCAAGGAGAGAATAAGGATCTTTTACTAGGTAAGTACGTCCTTGACTATGATGGAGAGAAAGGTCAAAAACAAATAGTCAGCTTGTAACACGACACACAAAGAAGGAAGCTGCAACACCACTGGAGTTTTTAGGAGAGTTCTCCAAACTGGAATTTACTCCAAGGAAAGTATAATTTGCAAATACCGAGCAAGGCACCATCCATAGTCAAGCAGGGTAGGCAGTTCCCCAGGGCTATCCATCCGTACTGGTTTTGGCTGGGATAGAGCTGATTTTCTTTATAGCAGGTCTTACGGTGCTACGTGTTGGATTTCTGACCAAAACAGCGTTGATAACACACTGATGTTTTAGCTATTGCTGAGCAGTGCTTGCAGAGCATCAAGGCCTTTTCTCCTTGTGCTGTTTTGGCTGGGATAGAGTTAATTTTCTTTATAGTAGCTGGTATGGGGCGATGTTTTGGATTTGTGATGAAAACAGTGCTGATAACACAGGGATGTTTTTGGTGCTGCTGAGCAGCGCTTACCCAGAGTCAAGGCCTCTTCTGCTTCTCACACCACCCCACCAGCGAGCAGGCTGGGGGTGCACAAGAAGTTGGGAGGGGACACAGCTGGGACAGCTGGCCCCAACTGACCAAAGGGATGTTCCACAGCATATGACGTCATGCTCAGCATATAAAGCTGGGGGAAGAAGGAGGAAGCGGAGGACGTTCGGAGTGATGCCGTTTGTCTTCCCAAGTAACCATTAGGCATGATGGAGCCCTGCTTTCCTGGAGATGGCTGAACACCTGCCTGCCGATGGGAAGTAGTGAATGAATTCCTTGGTTTGGTTTGCTTGCATGCGCAGCTTTTGCTTCACCTATTAAACTGTCTTTATCTCAACCCACGAGTTTTCTCACTTTTACCCTTCCAATTCTCTCCCCTTCCTACCAGGGGCGAGTGAGCAAGTGGCTGTGTGGGGCTTAGTTGCCAGCTGGGGTTAAACCACAACACTCCTTCTCGCACTGCCCCACCAGCATTTGGCTGGGGGTAGACAAGAAGCTGGGAGGGGACACAGCCAGGACAGCTGACCCCAACTGATCAAAGGGACATCCCAGACCACATGACATCGTGCTTGGCAATAAAAGCTGGGGGGCGGGAGGGAGGACACACGTTTGGAGTTATGGAGCCTGTCTTCCCAAGTAGCCATTAGGCATGATGGAGCCCTCCCAATGGGAAGCAGTGAACAAATTCCTTGTTTTGCTTTGCTTGCACATGCAGCTTTTGCTTTACCTGTTGAACTGTCTTTATCTCAACCCATGAGTTTCTTCCCTTTTGCCCTTCCCATTCTCTCCCCCATCCCACCGTGGGGGCGAGTGAGCAAGCAGCTGTGTGACCAAAGTCAATCAGATGACTGAAAATGGTTTTAAACAAAAGGCTAATACAAATACAGTCCTTTCAGTGCATGTCTTCTGGTGTGCTTCAAAAAAAGTGAACCTCTTCTAACAACTTTTATCAACTTGTATGGTTATAGTATCTAAGCCAGAGCAGTATGAACAGCAAGACACACCTGAGGAGAGGAGACTGTAAAACACAAGAAAAAGGCACGTTGATTACAAAGGTCAAGGAAGAGGGAACAGTAAAAAAAAAAGTAGCCGTGATGGTAATATGACATAGGACCCCAGAATTAGCTTGTATCGTACCAGGCTCTGTATAGACATCACAAAAGAATTTTCCTACCTCATTTAAAATTGTCAGATGACGAAGGGAAGAAACAAGCAGAGGAAGAAGCAAGTAAATATTACAATTACACACAGGCACAGAACATTTTTGTTATGCTAGTCATGAAAGCCAAGTATGCAGATCAGGGTGGTAATTTCTGACTACTGAAAAGGAAGAGAATAGAGCCATTCCTCAGAGTATGAACACCACAATATCAATGTTAATGACTATTCTGCAATTGCAAAGTAACAGTGTTTCAGTACCACAGCTATTACTTACCACCTCATATTTTAAAAGTTCTGCTAAAAATGAGTTACAGCTGTACATTCCCACTCCCAGCCACAGTTCTTGCTGGGTAAAGGCACCACTTGCAGATGTGAAGTGTCCACAAGAAGAAAAGAATCCTTTTCAGACACAGGTGAACCTTAACACTTAGGAGACAGTTAAATATACCAAGAAAATAACATCAGAATGTGAATCCAAGCAACTTCTTTGGAAAGCTTCCTATAAACCTCTTATGAACTTCCTGACTTCTGCAGCCTTTGAGAGCCAGAGGAAAAACCATGCAAATAAATGCTACCCACATCTACTGACTTTTCTAACTGTCCAACCTTTATTTAGTAGTACAACCAATTTTGAATGTCCCTCCAGATGTTCACTTACCTGCTTCTCCACATTGTCAGGCCCCATTCCTCTGACATTCAGGCCAATGGTAGAATACTTCATGCCCATACTAGCAAACAATTCTGGCTTCCAGAACAAGGAGACTGCACCCCAGAGTACCTACGAGAAATGATCCTTACCACAGGCTGACCATTAAACCAAACCAGGAGGGTAGTAGCTGTCCTGATCCAAAACAATGACAAAGACCATCTGAAAACCAGAGACAGCTGAGTGTCTGTGCCCACAAATGTTCCCAGACATGTTTAGTTCACTGGCCCCTAAGCGTGCTGCCTTTCAATACTACCTGACTTGTCCAAGAGCCTGGGGTGACCTCGAGATGAAAGTCCCAACAGGGTTTCCACTTTGCAGTGTCAGACACTCAGGCAGTGCAAGCTCAGAAGGGTCACTCTTCCAGTTTGCTGCATGGCTTATTGTTCGGCAAATAGCTACCTCACTAGTCAGCAACAGCACAGATCTTGGCCCAGCAGGGCCCTACAAAGCATAGGAACTCTTTGGGGTATCTGCTGTCATAGGCAGCAACGCTAACACCTTATCTATGCTTCTCTTCCTCCAAAAAGACATGGCAGCAGATCCACTGGCAGAAAGTGAAGCGTAGTCCCTCCAAATGCTGTGTGACTAGACCTCTTACTGCCCATTCAGTGACCAGTCCGGACACAGGAGAACATCACTAGCATTTCGCATTTCCAAAGGATTTTAAGACCAGTGGCGATTCTGCAATCCTACTCTACGGGACACTGTTTAGGCAAGAAGCAAGAAATGCTATAAGAGGAAAGTAAGGGAATTACAATCATCGGGGTTTGGAGGGGAACAGGGGAACTGCTTCTTTTGAAGGGGGAAGCAAACACAAAAAATCTTGCAGCAGGTTCAGCCAAGCTTACTGAGGCGAGCATGTGTTTTCCATACTCCTTCCTCAAAGTACACAGAGATGCTGCCAGTAAAGCTCTAAACTGATGTTGTGTTTAACTACTACTGCAGCCTTTACTTCACCATAAACTTACCTCATCAAAGCTTTTTATATTAACAGGAATAAGGCCAGGTCTTACTTACTGATGTAAATCCAGAAAAAGCATCACCAAAACTCATAGATACACCAAGTTTCTGTTTGTGCATGTAAATCACATACTTACTTAATACCCACTTGTTTACTTAAGTAAGGAATTTAAGTTCATACAAAAGGAGGGCCAATTAAAAACTCCACATAAGGAAAAAGGGAAACTAGTAACACATATGTAAAATAAATTATATAGGAGCACTGCTATTAATTTGCGGAGTCAAGCTAGAGTTAGGATTTAAATGCTCATTGAAATATATATACAAGATATTTTTCCTGTCCCTTGTGTACTATAAAGGACTTAAAAATAGTATGACATTTGGGATTGCAGCTTTGCTCTTACAGCTTTCAAAATATATAAGCAAAAGTACTTGCACAGCTATTTTGGTCATTCGTTGGGGGAAGTTATTTGATTTTTCATGTAGTCTGGCAACACATCTGCAACTATTTTGTGTTATTTAGAACACATGTTTCATGAAACATAATACCAATTAAAGCACTCCTCTATATTTAAATTTGACCATTTATAATTTTTTTTTTTTTTAAAAGGCTGGGTGTACGTGTTTAAGTTAAAATCATAGAAAATAAGAGGATTTAAATGTATTGAGGATGGTATTATCGTTACCACTGGTTTCTGTTTCTATAGCAGTCTTTATCCCAGGATTGCAACATGTTAATTAAGGTTTCTGTTCAGAAGAGCTTTCGTCTCCAGGAAGGCTGTTTAGCACATGCTTAGTGAGACTAATGCATAAGCTTAAATTTAAGCTCATTTTAATGTGACTTCCCGAACAGCGATGTGGCTTTAGCACATAGGTAAGGGAGTTTTTTCTCTTTACAATTAACTAAATTTCATACTGCCCCTGAGGTCTTATCAACTCACATAGTCTAGTCTCTTTAATGAATGTTGCTCTACTGTAGTCCAGGGAAACAAAACACAGACGGACTGAGATCCACATTTTCCAATCTGGTCCTCAATTTGGGGGAGATCTCCTTTTCCAGACCAGCCTAGAATCCTAGGGATTTTTCTGAAAATGAAGACCTAACTGTGTAAAAGGGGGAACTTAAACCCAGGCTACTCAGATTTACTGGTTCTTTCATATTTGGCTCTAAAATTGCAGAAAATTAGCTTGTTATAGAAACATTAGATCTCTGGTCACCATTAATGTCAACGAGAGTCATTATAATTTACAGCCTCACAAAGTCAACAAACACATAAAAGAACGTAAAACATTTAAAGGACATAAAGAAAAACAAAATTATGCTCTATTTGATCACTGTTATATGTGCTTCAGGAGTTTCCCTTTAGGATATATTTATGAGTTCTGCATAGAGTGATTTAACCAAGTAACATGTTGAAACCAGACAGTTCCATTCCCAGCCCAGGGAGCCCAGTAGACACAAACCTGATCTCCGCTAGAGGCATGCAACCACATTAATGTAACAATGAATCCAAGTTAACTTTCTAAATCACATAAAGATGGCACTTCTTTTCCTGTTTCAAGTTGTAACTTGAAGAGTGCTGCAATGCACTGTAGGAAGGGTTCGAGAGTGAGCAAAGGGATGAGAAATCCACTTTCCATTAGCTCATAGGAAAGGCGAAGCACATCTAACCCAGAGTCCCACCCACCCTGAACTGTCCTGGGACATTTCAAGAAAGCAAGCAAGATCATATGACCGAGAGCAAACAGTTAATATATTGCACCCTTGTTGTATATGTGTACATAGTATTTAATATTTTTCCTCTTTCTCTAGAGCACTCAGCCTCGGTCTGGCAAGTGGGCTGCACACCACAAGTTGCATGCTTGGTTTTTGTCATTGCTGAGTCCCAGCAGTGCTCACTGGACTCCTCTTGCAAACCAAACTGCAATCGCCAAGCTCAAATAAGCTTTTGTTCTCCTTTACACCATGTCTGGCCATCAGAGGTAGGAAAGATAGCAGCATTTTATGTGGTCCAGCTGAAGTCTTAACCTGCACCTGCTGTTTGTAGATCAGCTCCAGAAAGACAGACGTTTTAATAAGGTAAGTGTTCATAGAGTTTTATATTTCTATCAACTCTGTGGTCTTAAACACATCTTTGGAAGTACCACTTAGCAGCACTTCAATACTGATGCTCTTGAGTCCCTGCAAGTATAAATTCCTTTACAACTATATGCCAGGAAGATTTCTTAAAGGAAAATCCACTCTGTTGGAAAATTCCTGCTGATCTCACAAATAAGCAACATAATAGTAAGTAACTACAGCAGTTAAGCGCTTTGGAATAAGTATATTTGTACATCCACTTCCCAAACACACAGGAAAAGTGGTGAACTTTGCTATTTACTCAGAGATTAACAAGCACTGTGAGGTAGGAATCCTAAAAACAGGCTGAAGAGAGGAGAGAGATTTCTGATAAACTCTGCAGACAGCTCCTTCCTGCTGCAACCACTGGGAGCTCCCGGGCAAGAACCATGAAACACTCAGTGCAACACCTTATACGTAAGATTGCTGAAAAACACTAGAAGTTTTGTCATTTCAAACTGCAATTTTTTACTGTCCCAGAAACAGAAAGGGCCTGTGCAAAGCAGAGAGCTAGCAGCACAGCACAATGCTTATTAAGCCAACAGCTGGATTCTGTCCTGACTTCAATTTCTAATTTCAGAGTTTAGCCTCAAGCAATGTGTCATTACTTGTCTCATACTGAAGTAACAGCAACATAGATAATTACAATAACACAACTTTTGCAGAAAATCTCATTTCCAAAAGTAGAACGCAAGAGACCTCGCCTGGTCCCTGCTAACGCTCGCTGTTTGAAACTCCATCTGCTCTAGATGTAACAGAACTCTGAAAACATGGACTTTCTGCAGAGCTGGCAGGCACATTTCTCCACTCAAAAAGTTAACATGATCCCAAACACTGAGAGTTACTTTTTCTAAATGTGGCGTTCAAAGAGGGTACTTGAGAAGTACTCTCAGTTTGGGCTTATAGTTCTGGTGCGTCTGCCGGTGAGAGGTGAACCAGAGATCAGTACTAACTCTGGTTTGCCACTGACATCTGTTGAACATTACAGATTTAATACTTCCCATGACCTGAGCACACAAGTCTACGGGCTCTCAGAGATGGCAGCCTCTCTTCTGAAGGTCTCAAGCAGCTTTGGATCTGAAGAGAGCCATTCTCCTCTCTTTCAATACTTTGAAAGAGAGACTTACTGAGACAAGCTGAAGATCAACTCCTAAATGCCAGCTGGAGAGACCTGTACATTGATGAAATTACTCTACTGAATCTGTTTTTTATTGATTTTTCTTTGTCTTCCAGGCGCCTAGCGTCCTGGTTAAGTTCACTAAAGACCAGTCCAAATACATAGGCACCCCAAACTCATATGCTGTCACACAACTCATGCTACGTTGCAGATAATTTAGCTGGCTACAGAAAGTCAGAAGCTGCTCTAATGTGTTACACCAGCAAAATATTATTTTGCAATAAAACTAATAATGGCATAACTTAAAAACATGATTAATATACTAATTATAATTACCAGTTTATTAATATTGTAAATTTGGCATTGTATGTTATTTCTTATGTTATTATAAATAATAATAAATATTTAGCATTATAAAGCTGAACACTGGCAAAAGGCGCTTTCTTAAACATTTGTCTTGCTTGACATCAAAAGCAGGAAGCCTGAACTGTTTCTCACCAAGAACATCCTGGAAAACCTCTTTGGGAACTGCAGCCCCCTCAGAAATACCACACACCATCACAGAACACTTATTTAAAACACTTGGAAGAACACGAGGCTGACACAATGTATGAGATCATGCTTCCAGTCTCCCCAGCTTGCTCCTTCGTATGGCATTTGCCATCTTGCCAAGACATTTATTCCACCTTTCAGACCATTATTCATGAGGAAAAAAATTATTTTATTTGTTTCAACACTGTGATCAGCATCATTCTGCAGAGTACACATTGATCTCTTTAGATTTGTATTCACAGAAGCGTCTTGAGATATTGTGAACTGGCAGATGTTGCCCTCAGTGACCAGGAGCTTGTCCCAAACACTGCCATCAAATATTAAGTCTGATTACAATGTTGCATATATATTTTTTTCTAAATTGGATTAAGTCTATTGAAATAATGGCATTTTCCCAAGCCAGCCCCAAAGACAAGGCAGCCCCTCAGCAGCAGCAAAGCCACCCATGGAATTCTAGCAGACCACAAAAGAAAATGTGTTAAGGACTAAATTAAATCCATCCTTTACATGGGCAGAAAAGGACAAAAAGAATACAAGAAGAGTTCCTTCTTGCCGTGATCTGAGCACCACGAGCTCTAAACAGATGAGGGGAAGCAGCATTGTGGCCGTATCCTGCACTGTCCTGGGAGCTAATTCAATCCTGCCACCCCAAAGGGTGGTAGAGCCTGTTACGGAGACACCACTTCTGAAGCACGACATCTCTGAGCCGCGCATTTCTGAAGGATCAGGGAGTGTTCAGGGGAAATATTGCTACGAGTTCACCTTGGTTTTATCCTTCCTCCCCCTCCACAAAACTGCTACTGGCCACCGCAGGAGACATAACAGTAAACTAGATGGACCTGTGCTCTGCTCTGGTGTGTCCATTCTTATGTTCAACCTCACAGAACTTCAGGACTTTTTTAGGAGGGATTTTGTTTTCCTCAAGTGCATTTCTCTTTTTTTTTTGAATAGCGAGGCTCATCAAACCTGCCATGTGAGCTAACGTTTTTCTCTCTCCCAATGACCCATCAGCTCATATCCTTCCCCCAAAACATTTCAAAGTATCTGAAAGATATGTCTAGGTTTCACAGGTATTTCATCTTTCAAATATGGCTTCTGTATTGCCTATAGTTTTTGAAAAGCACCAGCTACTTCCTACTATTATTTCTTCTGGTATTTTCAATAGACCCTGCTTCTGTTGAGCGTGCTTTTGAAATCACACTAATTACACAGTTATCTTCCGCGCACATCTGTGCGGATATGCCGGAAAGACCTCCCTAGAAGCCTTAAGGCATATTCGCTCACCATTGATATTTCATCTCTTTCAGTACATAACAGGTTATTCTGGGCTGGAAACCAGGTGAAGATGGTTTCAGCCAGACACTGCTGCAGCAGAGAAGCTGCGTCTCCTTCCCCAGGCAGCGGGGGCCCTAAATCCCTGCAGAAGGGAAAGGTAAGACCTTAAACTGCAGCAGCTAAACCCACCCAAGCTCTCAATCAGAGCCCTCCTTTAGGAAGTGTCACTCTTAGATCTTAGAAAAGGTCACGTATTTAAAGGGATAGGAAACAAAAGTGTTGCTGCCTAATTTTCAAGGCTGTGAGCAAAAGGTTTCTCAGGGGTCTTGAAGAAAATGTCAAGGTACAGAGAATTTTTTTCATAAAAACCTTTCCTGCCCAGATGAAAGTTTACTACTCTCAGCCTGCAGAGGAAACAAAGGAAAACAAAAATAATGTACATACTATAACAACCCCAAGGCACAACAAGAAAAAAAAGCAGAAAGAAAATTCACTGCAAGGTTAGAGAGACATAAAAGAAGAATTACAATAATGTAACACAACAGGTGTAAGAAAGCAAAATGAATGGATTAGATGGGGCTGGATCAGCATGAGACACACTGGCATGGCCTGACCTTTAGAGCCAAGGTGTACAAACAATAAATTACTGCCAAAAGCAGTTTGTGATCCACTGCCAATAGCAGCTAATTTGCTACAGTGGAAGAGGAGGGGTGACACGAGATTACAGCTGCCGTTTATATGTGGGAGAGGACAATGCAATGCGTATTTCTGGGCAGCACAGTGCTAGCCAAACGGAGCTGGCAGGCACCTTTTTGGTGCATTCCTCGTCAGGGTTCAGGGATGTTTCAATGGCCCAGATGATGTCTGAGGCGTGTAGGGGAAAGGAAAACAAACCCAGAAGTTGCTGCACACAGATATGAAGACAACAGCCTGTGCTTGGAGTGGTGCAATGGTAATAACTGTGAAATGATACAGACTGGGTGAGGTAACTGGTTTTTGCATGCACAGTGTGTGTGGGCAAATTCTCATGGGAACAAGAAAAAGTTGAACGTGTCCCACCCTTACTGTGTTTGCTATATATTCAATACCAGGTGAAAGACTAGAGAGCCTGGTATTACGTCTGAGAAATGATAGCTACCTATGACAATAATTCTTAAAACCATTTTGGGTTGGACAGGGGATGCACTGTAAAAGTGCTTGCCCTGTACAGAGAAACAGCAGATGATCCAAGGTCAGCAGATTGACAAAGACTTATTTCAGAGATGTCTGCGAGAAGATAATTTGGAAAGAGAGCTATTATCTGCAGGTCATGCTAAAAGATTGTGCTGTATCCCAAAGTGAAGAGAGCAAAGGGGACCCCTAAGGAGATCTCAAACAGTATTCATGCTTGAGCTTTATTCATTTGGTCTGATGTCATAAATTTATGATTCCCGTAAATGGATATTGCTCCCCAGTTGGTCTTTATAGCTGCTCACAAGGTAACACACTGACAGCACTGCTCGGCATTTACATCACCGCCTTGTGAGACGGAACCAGCATAGAATCACAGATATAAATGATATATTTGCATACGAGAAGGACCCTTACTTAGTCAAAACAAAGTTTTTAAACATTAGGAGACAGCCAATATAAATATGGCTTTCCCTGTGTGTTTAACTCTTTTAATTAAATAAATTCTGTTTCTCTATCATGAAGCTGCTATAGTCACACACACTGGAATGCCGCTGTGCTTAGTGGAATAAAAATTCACTTCCCAAAGAGCTGACAGGCAAGTCCTCCTGTGAGTCACGTTAGTCTAGAATAAATTTAGAATTTATCAGATGCCATAAGAGTTTGCAGTTTTACCAGCAAGTAAGAAATCTCCTTGAGTTTATGATCTAGGAACCTAATTGTAAACCAAATGCAATTATAAAACTATATATTATAGGGTGTTGTTAGATACTCTCCAGTTACACATCAACAAAGTTTCCATTACAATATTATTTCATTCTACATTCTTTGGCTTTAAAACTGGTTTTGGTTATAGCAGCCATATAATTTCTCTGCCACATTTATGTGTGAGACCCTAAACTGTGACATCCTATAAATACATCTGAGAGAGATAAGCTTGCAATATTTCGTTGTTACTTCATAAAGGAGGAAAAAAACAGACAGAGAGAAAAAGAACTTTCTTTGGTGAGGTAATCTAGTTGACTTCCTAACACAAAGGAATGAGACTAACCAATTACCTCTGACACTTAGGCCATCTTGTAATAGAGTGGGAACAAAAGTCTTTAAAATCTGACTTCAGCACTTTGCAAAAACACGCTTCTCAGATAGAAACTCACTGTGAGATGAAATCACAGGTACAGCAAATACCCAATTTAGTATCATGTTTTCTAGTAATTCTACCAGCAATGGTTAATAGGATTCAAATATATTCTTATTAGGAGGTGTTTCACCAGTATTTCCAAAGGATGGTACTTTCTGCTTTTGGTTACCAAATTTTCCTCTTTGGTTTTTTTTTTTCACAGAACTTGAAAATGATCCTACAAGGAGTTATTGACAAATGATGCTTGTTATCTAAAGTGGCTAGCAGAAGCACAGCCTCCTCACAGCATGAAAGCACATTATACTGATATGCTATAGAGAGCCAGAAGCCAAATGAAAATTTTCTCCCACAGCCTATGGAGTCTGACAATGATAATACTTTAATTACAAAACTGAAATTCAGGCTATGTTGGCTGAAGGGCTTCCCAGAGCTCACCAGTCATTCTGAGTTCTTTTCTTTTTTCAAGGAGAAGCCACAGAAATCAGAAGAAACTTCTGAGGCTGCTCAGTTTTGACCCCATGCCAAGTGCAGCTTGAGAGCACAAGTTCTGATTATTTGGGGGTTTAGTCTTGGGTTCCACTCAAATCCCCCAATACTAAGCAAAAATTCAGAGAAAATGGGAAGCCTCCCACCACTGTTGTATCCCATGTCGGCAATTCACTGGGAACGCTCATTCTGTGACTCCTCTTTAAAACCGTGTGATAAACCTCAAAGCAGCTAATTGATGGAAATTTATCTCCGCATCTTTGCCTCATGTGGCCACCCAAGATGCTGTGATATTACCAAATATGTAACAGAGAAGAAAGCAACTAAACTCAAGCCAGAAGCACGGTCATTGCTGAAGATACAGGCTTTTCTGTGAATGCTCCTCGTGAATGTTAATTTACAGAGACGATTTCAAAAGATGGAGAAATGGGACAAAAATTACAGTAGAGTATACATACTGCATGGCTTCAGGGGATTTGTGTGTGTGTGTAAAGGAACTGCTCTGACCATGGGTCAGCGGCGGAGAGGGGCAGCCTATCTGTGAATGAAATTCCCATCTGGAAAACCACTCCTCGCCATGTGGAGCCCAGGCACATCTCCCCTCTAGGGTGTTTGGCTCCCAGGATCAGTAAATTCACTCACCTGAAGTTGTTCTAGACATTTTTTTCACTTACTATTTCTCCTTCCTACAAAACTAAAGGAATACTTTTCCAGGCTAATGTTAACAGATTTTTCACAGTAATTTGCTTTCAGTTTTCTATAGTCAAAGTAAGAAGATTCTTAGCCATGGTTTAAATCTGAAATTAAGCTTCACGTTCTCTGTATGGCCTTTGTAGTAGACTCATAAAGCAAAAGCAGGTTTACACATAACAAACTAATGCTGTTCAGGCTTTTGTTCAGCTCTTAATAAACAGATAGGGAACTTTGTCCTTTCAGAGTGTCTGCTGCACACCTAGACAGTTATTCAGGTAAGCCAAAAGAGTAGAAGAAAGCTCACCAGAACCGCAATCAAAGGCAGAGCAGTAAATACCCTTAATGCGTGTGAAGAGTGTAGGAGAGAGTGAGTCTCGCTGATATGCTGGACTGGCCTTCTGCTGTTACTCACCAGAAATGTGGAACAGATTTTCCTTCACGTTCAAGCTCTGCTTAATGTTTGAGAATAGGGCTGGGCATTAGTTATATCTTCCTGACTCTTATGGACAGTCTACACTCCTGACATAAAGGCTTAATCCAGCAACACATGCCTATCAGAAAGTACATTCAATAGCCAAAGACTACTGCTATTTCTAGCTCAAGCTGACCCCTATTCTGCAATAGAGTCTAAGGTGGCTTTGCCTTATGCAGATTAAGAAATCTTCTGCCTTCTCTCATCTTCCAGTCTGAAACTCTTAACTGAGCATACCATAACTGAGAACCAAGGCCAAACTGTTTATAAATTATAATGATAAACAATAATAATTATTGAGGTTCATTGCAGCTAGATTTGCTGAAGCACAGACACAGTTAACCAGTACAACCAGTGAAATCTTCACTGTTCCTCCTGATTCCAATTTTGTCATTTGATGCCATGAAAAACCATGGATTATTTTTTCCATTAAGGAGATTTGTAACATTACACATTGTTCCATTAGCGACTGAAGGACTACTCTTGCAACGAACCAGTGGAAAGATAGAGTTCAGAGATGAAAAGAATAAAAATATGAACAAAGGACATGGTGATTTTTTAAGGTGATGCAAACGTCTAAGTGCTTTTGAGCTGAACTACACACATGCCTGTTCCAGTCTCCTTTCTAAACCAACTCTAATGGCTCTTTTAGCATTACAATGACACATGCATATGGATGGCAATCTCTCCTGAGCTCCATGAATGCTTTAAAAGCCCGAGAGACTGCTTTTTAAGTATTTAACCAGAGCACTTGCCTTCAATGTATATATCACCTTGCAAATTGCCAGTGCTACAGAATATTCATGCCAGCTCATATGGGACCAGAGTTATACTAAACCTGACAGCAGCCACACTGCCATCACGTATGTTCTGAAATAACCCTTGGTCAAAGCCTCAGAACTACAACTGTGTAGGCTTGCCTGTAACCAATCCATCATTTATTTTGTTCGTTGCCCAGCACTAAGACTTGCAAACTACGTCTAAGTTTTCCTGCCATGCAATTACTTGCTGATATTGTCCCAAGTTCAGACTAATGGTTTTCACGCATCATTAAACATATTCGGAGTGGGGATCCTACAACAGGTTTCAAACTAACTTCAACAGATTTTATTATTAAGTTTTTTCATAAATGGCCCACTTCTCAGCTTGTGGCTCTGTCCTCATAAACATTTAAAAT